>CM055273.1:55170023-55386526 GCA_029237695.1 Conchocele bisecta | reverse complement strand
AATACCGCACGCGCAGCAATGACGTCACGAGTCGCGCGTGGTGGCTCTTCACGTCATTTTGTGAAATTATGGATCCCACGTCCAGTTAATTATTTTAGGCACTTTCTGGAGAGTTTATGCTTTACAGCTTGGAATAAAATGTTTCTTGATACTCTGTGTTGATTGTTTTACCATGTTAACACTGATGTACTATAATTACACAATCGGAATGGTACGAAAATCGTGTCAGAAGTTTATATTTCCCCTGTTTTGGATTTTTCTTGTCAATGAGGGTTAAAATCACCGCATTCCTTTGATTGGTTTGTTAATTCCGTTTGATAACTACATAGTTATGCTTCTTCATTGACCTCCATGAAAGACATGAATGTGTGTTCTTCATTGCACCAAAGTTTGAGCGATTTCTTGGCGATTTGAAGATACCACTATATTTGCTCTGAACGAAAATTGTCAGGCACCCACCTTGCGGAAATTGTTCTCATGCTCAAAGAATTTGTTAAAATTGTATGAAAATGTGATTGAGATATGTTGTATGCATGGCTAATCTATTCCCATTTAATTCGCCCATGCCATGGGCGAATTAAATGGGAATAGATTAGCCATGATGCAGCTATGTCATTTATTTCTAGCATGTTCTCAACATTATCTGCGTCTGAAATTGAAATCAGCAGTATCCATAATTCGTAGTCTCCCGTCTGGTACTGGAAGGAGCTATACACACTTTCTGACTGACTGGCACAGTAGCACTGGATAAACGCGCTGCCGCATATGGTACATTTCTGCGGTTGTTTTTCCTCGTATTCCTTCTATTTAAATTTATCCCACTTGTTTTTCGTTTTCGTAATTAATAATGACGTCTTTATGCCGTCATATGATGTATCGACGCCACGAACGCGAATGCGAATAACGTTAATGAATACAAGTGCCAACTTTTATTCAAGTTGGATGAGTTGTTTGAAAGGTAATGGTCGAGTGACACTACTTATTGACCCACCCTCGTAGAAGGAAACTATTTAGGATAACATAATGGCGTATCAGCACTCATTTCAGGCAAGATTATCTCAGGCGCCCTGTGAATTATTACGTGACGTTTTTCGCGTAGTGACTTCCGTCTGGAGCAATCATGGCTGCAGTTTGTATGAATTCCTAATTGGTTCAGTAAATACGAGATTGCGAAATATTCCGGGAAACTAGGAAACCGGGTTAATATATTTCTGACCAACGCTGATGTTCCTGATATTAAGTCACATTTTTGGCGGATAGATAATTTAATGTAATATCGCCCGGAGTGCTGCAGGCAACTTCTCCCATGAACTACTATCTGTTTCGCGAAAGCTGCCCACATTTTGCGGCCATATAAACAATTCAAAAACAATATTTGTTTCGATAATATTAAATTAAAGGAAACTTTAAGAATGAGCCTTCTTTTTATTTCGTGAAATTTGGTCAAATATTGATTTTATTGGGAAAAGAAAAATTTCCCCATGTTAAATCCCCATACTGGCCATAGACATATTCACAGAGTGAAGATGTCTATGCCAGACTATGGGGATTTAACATGGGGAAATTTTTTAGAATTTCAGAAATACTTGACCGATTTTTAAAATTTAACTTTTGTTTTCTTAGTTAGATCATTTCCAAGCTATCGAGCTAGGTTTCGGAGTCAATTTCCAAATTTTTTCGTTGTTTGACTCCTCCCACAATTCCTCTACCTCTTTTTCCCCCATGCTAAATTCCCATAGAGAAATCAATTTTTCGTAATAAAACCAATATCTGACCAAATTTCTTGAAATAAAAAGAAGGCTCATTCTTAAATTTTGATAAAATTTAACATTATCAAAAAAAAATAATTGTTTTTGCATTGTCTATATAGCCGTAACATTTGGGCAGGTTTCGTGAAACAGACAGTAGAGAAAATGAGCAGAGGCTCACCGATACCACCGGCCGCCGCCTGTACCGACAAACAAAAACTTCAACGCAAATTTCTATGTAATTTGACCTTGACCTTTGACATGAAGGTCGCATGGGTGTGGTAGTGAAACAATGGATGCTGATAAGGAAGTATATGAAGTTTGAAGTCAATCCGACTTACCGTTGAAGAGATAATGGGTACTCGAAAACTTTTACTCAAATCTTACGGACTCAAATTCTAAGTAATTTGACCTAGACCTTGGACGTGAAGGCCGCACGGGTGTGGTATGGAATGAAAATATGGATGATGATGAAGGAAGTTTGAGGTCAACCCGACTTACCGTAGAGATAATGGGTACCGTACTCAAAACAATGTTTAACGCAAATATGGGACGGACGGACGGACGGACGAAAGAAATGACGAAAACTAAATACCCCTCGACATACTTCGTATGCCGGGGTATAATTAGACACATCATAAGGTGGACTGTCCAATTCCGGCATATAGACATTTATTATGTGCCTAATTCCCGAGTGTAGGTATAGAATTTGTGAACATGTTATATCCCAACCTCAGAATGACATCGGAGTTTGGTTTTAAAAGCGTCATGAATGTGAACAATGTAGCCTGCGCAGACTGATCAGGGTCTACATTGTTCGCAAAGATATTAATATGCATTATTGCAGTATTTTCCGATGATAGGCCCGAATTCTTGCATGCAATTACGATGACCGAAAAGCACCTACTAATAGGGGCACTTAAACGGTGTTTGGTTTAAGCCTTAGGTGAATGGTCTACACTGGTCGCAATGGTAACATACATGTCTTGTTATATGATAGGCCCGAATGCCTGCGAGCAATTATGCTGACCGATTTACCGAGTCTGGTAACTCTATCGACTGGTTGCCGATTGACCGACTAAACGACACTCGGGCACTTGGAAATAATGAATTATTCCAAGTATATGCACTCAACGCGTATTCAAAACAGTTCTCTGTATGCATGACGAGTTTCAATGCCCAACTGTGTATACTGACTTTGCGACCAGAGTAACTCTTTACCAGCATGCGCATTCTTCTGATTAGTGCCTGCATCGTTTAATATTACTTTTGGGGCAGGGGGCCCGGAACCTCCAAGAACAATATCTGTCTGTCAATATGTATGTGTCAGAGGCGTCGGAAGTGGGGCGGCAGGGGTGGCAACCGCCGCCCCAATATTTGGACCAAAAGTAAAAGGTGTCTTTTCAATGCAGTAGAATGCAGGAAATGGCATCTAGAATTTAAAAAAATAATCCTGGGATGCCCCCGGACCCCCTAGCACTAATTATCTTTGCTCGGGTCGACATTTGCCTCCCCAATATTAATTTCCTTCCGACGCCTCTGTGTGTGGGTGAGTTGTGTTTGTGTATTGGTGTTTAACGGCCTATCAACAGCTAAGGTCATGTAAGGCCGGGCAAACGGGTTCGATCCCGTTGGGGGGGGGGGGGGGGAAATCAGAACTGAATATTTACATCGAGAAACAATATATTCAGCCCTGAAATTAGAATAACCTGACCTGTGGCAGGTCCATACCACACCAAAGTCACTTGGCCCCTTCTCCTAAAATAGGATTACGAATAATCGTAATACCCGCATAAGGGGTATAACCAGATTCAACTGTCACATACAAAATGCCAAAGACGTATGTGAGGGCCAAACCAGGTCTCCAGTCGGAATTCCGGTAAGGATGAACCCCGATCGTTAAATTGCCCATCGCTTGCACCCACCTTCCACCCAGGTGAGACCATGTAGGTACCCAGACGGGTTGTAAGTAGTATAACATACATTCCGTAAATGTCATTTAACGTGCAGGACCGTAGCCACATCGAGACGTATACACTGGTATGTGTTTCCAAGAAGCATACACACTGGTATATACAAAATAATGTGCGACATATTTATGAAGTGTTTCTTCCGTGTTTGACTGTTCGCTATATTTCTGATGGTGTTGCTGATGTTGCTCGTTATATGCTGCATTGATATGTCATGGTTTTGGAGGATATATACATTGCGTTGACCGGGTGGCCAAAGAATAATCAGAAACAAAAATCCCAAGTTGTCACTGATTCGCCACATTCTTTCCTGATTATAGTTTCGTGACTGGCAAATGTGTGTGCCATATTATGTTTGTTTGTGTATTGGTGTTTAACGGCCTATCAATAGCTAACGATCCCGTTTTAACCTGCTGTATTGGGCGGGGGTGGGGGGGGGGTCGGGGATCTCAAAATCAGAATGGAATATTTACATCGAGAAAAAATATATTCTGCCATGAAATTCGAATAACCTGACCTGAAGTGACCCACATTTTCCGTGTTAAACTTTTATTCACGAGCCAAAGAAAAGTAAAAATATTTGTATTTACCGTTTGTTTTTCCAGCAAATTCGCCGATTTTTCCCCAGGAAATTTATTTTTGCATTTCCCTGTTTTCGACAGTCCGTTGCCACCCTGATTGATTGGTATTCCAACATTGCAATGCTGACCAGATACACCACTGGCCATAAGGCTAAGCGTCATACGGTACCAAGAGCGGAGACAAGAGTTGCAGCCACTGTGTATGGATCAACTGATGTGATTAATTTCAGGAATGGTTTCGAAAACGAAGCAATCGTCAGCGGTAAGTGTCTCATCCACGAAGGTCACGGTCACCAAGGTTAAGATCACCTGAATGACACTAGGTGGATGGCCATCAATGTGTTTGTTGTATTGGCGTTTAACGGCCTATCAACAGCTACGGTCATTTAAGGCCGGGCCAATGGGTGCGATCCCGTAATTAACCTGTTGCATGGTGGGGGGTGGGGATCAGAACGTAAACGGAATAAGTAATAAGATTACGAATACTCATATAACGGGTATAACCAGATACTACTCGAGAAGTTACATATATATTGATGAAGTTTTGTAGTGATCGGACTAACGGATCAGGAGGTGAATCAACAGTTGGACGTACTTGTTGACGCCAGTACGACGACGCACGCAGGAATTGAGACATAATCAGGCGCGGATCGAGGATTTCGGGTTAGGGGAGCGTAACTATTTTGCAATACTTGACTATATTATCAAACGAGCTTATGCTCGTTCGATAATATAGTCAAGTATTGCAAAATAGTCGAACGAGTGGAGCTCGGGATAGCGCTAGGTGGGTCCGGGGGCATTCACCCCTCCCCCCCCCCGGATTTTTTTTTTGATATACATCGCATTTCCTGCGTCCTGGCGCATTTTGAAGCAAACATATTGACACTGTCACAGTATGTTTAGACATGATTTTTGATTGAAAACGTTTAAATTTTGAAACAATAAGACAACGACCGTAGAAACGTGCCTTGTAAATAAAGTCTTTACTCGGCGAATCGTTTAGGGGGGGGGGGGGGGGAGGGGGGGGGGGGGGGGGGGGGGGGGGGGGGGGGGGGGGGGGGGGGGGCGCCGGGTCCGCCCCCACCCCTGAATACGCCCATGATAATGAGTGGAGATATTTGGCTAATACTGGATAATGGGGCTTATGGGTTTTGCGACTAGTGTAGATCCAAATCAGCATGTGCGTCCGCACAGCATGATCAGGATCTGCACTGTTCGCCATTCCGTTAATGAAACACCCGTCATGCTTCTAATAATGAATATAGATCGTCATCAGGCTACAGGTGTGTGCTCTTTGATCAGGACTTAAACTGATCACAAATGCCATAAGCCCCATTTCTCCAGTCACATCCACATATGACCTTTACAAGTGTAGACCGAGATCAGGCATCCTCACAGGCGCACTCAGATCAGGGTCTGCAGTATTCAGTGATCATTGAAACACACATAGTGCTTTAAACAAACGGTACGGATAGTTATCAGGCTTCCAGATTGAGGTTTTACGTTTGAGCAATATTTTTTTTAAATTGTATTGAAATTTAAAGGGACGCCCCACTCAAAACTGATTAAGCCTACTTTTAATGAATTTACTAAGGGAGCTGTGACAATGTTATTGGAAGATCTTTCCAGCTGTGCACAACCTGTTTTCAAGCACACTAAACCAGTTAATTTCGTACATAATCATATACATATACAGTAACAAGGTGTATGATCACGTGGTACTAACAACAACAAGTACTGAAACTTCCAGAATCCATCCGATTCAAAGTACGTATTATTTTATATTGTCCTTATTGCGTAACGAATTTTGATGAAATATGGCGCATCAAACGCATCTTGTTAAGCTGCATTTGATGGTCTCTGTACGTCGGTAGCCGGGACACGGAAATCGATTCTTCACAAAAACGACATAAGTCTGTGCCGAACTTCCTGGACCACCAAATGAAGACGCGTTTGCTGCGCCATATTACATAAAAATCCGTTGCATATTAAGGAAAATATCAAATAATACTTACTTTGGAGTGGGCAAGATTTCAACACTTTCAGCCACTGTTGTTGTTGTTGTAACCACGTGAGCATGCACATTGAGTAGGTAGTCAGCAGTAATTCCCCGATAGTTACAATCCCATAGGCTTACATGTAGATGCATTTCCATCTTTACATCAAATATGTAGCTCACTTCATACTTTACCAATTTGAATGAAATATAAAGTGTCTTTGAAAGAAGAATATGAATGTTTTGGTTACTGGTTATGACAAGCAGTTCGATAGATACATGTTTTTAAATATGGCATAATTAGTTGACGTCACTTTTCGAGCGACGTCACCATTGACGTCAATGGGAACAGCATTTCAAAACATTTCCCATATGTTTAACGCATGCATCTTTTAAACTACTTTGAATATTGAATACACATATGAATCAAATTCTGTGCAAATTTATTACAGGAATGAATGGCATTTTTGTGGAATTTATTCGGGGTATAAACTTGGAAAAGTCGCGGGAATACAGGACGGAGGCCTTCCGGCCTCGTCCAGTATTCCCGCGACTTTTCCAAGTTTATATCCCCGATAAATTCCACAAAAATGCCATTCATTCCTTATAATTCCAGCATTTGAAATAAATTCATCAAGAAAATGTGTTTATTTTCCGTTTTCTTAAGAATTATTTTAACTGCGCCTCACGGTTACGGAAAGTAGTTGGGCGTGGGAGTTTATTGGGATATAAATTTTGGACAGAGACTTGCTACTGGCCAATCAAATGTTAGGGAATTGTGTAAATATTTTTGTGCTGGAATTATTGGCTATCAATGCATTTTATTTCATTAAAATATGTTTGTTTGTTGGGGTTTTACGACCTATCAACAGCTAAGGTCATTTAAGGCCGGGTCAATGGGCTTAGTACTAAATCCTATATAGTACCTGTACAAGTACATGTTCATTACTTCAAGTACATGTACAAATGGGGGGAAAATCCCAAAATCAGAAGAGAATATTTACAATAAACCAGATGGCCGCGGCCCACATGTCGAGCCCGCCGAGGTATTTGATGGTCTCTGAGTGTATTTATTTGAAGTTTGAATTAAGGGTTGTGGAGATATAAGGTAAGTAAAAGCTTTAACGCAAATTTTAAAGTCATTTGACCTTCATCTTGGGCATGTGGGCCGCATGGGTGCACTATAGAATAAAAATATGGAAGATAATAAACAATTATTTGAAGTTTGAAGTAAATCGGAGTAAGTGTTGTGGAGATATAAGGTATGTAAAAACTTTAACAAAAATTTCAAAGTCATTTGACCTTGGGCAGTGGACCACATGGGCAGGCTATGGAATGAAAATATGTATGATGAAAAGGAAGTATTGGAAGTTGGAAGTAAATTATAGTAATTAGTGTTGTGGAGATATAAGGTATGTAAACATTAACTCAGATTGTATAATAATGCAAACTTCCAAGTCATTTGACCTTGACTTATGGGCACAGGGACCACATGAGTGGGACACAGAATGAATATATGGATGATGACCAATACAAATACAAAGTTTCAAGCAAATCAGACTAATGGTTACAGAGATAGTAGGTATCTGAAAACATTAACGCAAATTTTGACAAAGATTTAACGCAAATTTTGACAAAAATTTAACGCAAACTTCTAAGTCATTTGACCTTGGGCACAGGGGCCGCTTGAGTGGGATACAGCATGACTATATGGATGATGACTAATAAGCATATGCAGTTTCAAGTCAATGTGACTTAGGACTGCAGAGATATAAGGTATTTAAAAACGTTAAAGCAGATTTCGGACGGACGGATCGACTGACGCACGGACGGATGCACGGACACGCGGACGTCATTGTGATCACTATGTCTCGCTTTCCGCAAGTGGGCTCCACAAAAACTATATATTCAGCCCTGAAATCAGAATAATCCTGATCTGGTGCCAGGTCCTCGCCACACAAGGATCATCAACATATGTTTGTTTGTTTGTTTATTAGTGATTAACGGCCTATCAACAGCTAAGGTCATATAAGGCCTGCTGCTAACCTGCTGCATTGGGGGGAAAATCCCAAAATCAAAACGGAATATTTACATCGAGAACAAATATATTCAGCCCTGAAATTAGAATAACCTGACCTGGTGCCAGGTCCATACCACACCAAAGTCCCTTGGCCCCTTCCCGTAAAATACGATTACGAATATTGTAATACTCACATAAGGGGTATAACAAGATTCAACTGTCACATACAAATGCCAAAGACGTATGTGAGGGCCAAACCAGGTCTCCAGTATGGATTCCGGTAAGAATTAACTCTGATCGTTAAATTACCCATCGCGTGCTCCCACCTACCACCCAGTATTAAAATATGAACAGTATAATTGAAGCAACATGCTAACATTAACAATTACAATGGGCGGGAACTTACTTCTGTCCAACATCTGTACAATTGACCATAGACGAAAGCAGACAATTGTCCAAAACAAAATATTAGGACAGTTTTTCCTGATAGTGCATGAGAATAATTTGATTTGATTTATTGGTGTTTAAAGGCCTATCAACAGCTACGGTCATTTAAGGCCAACGGGTTCAATCTACTGCATTGGGGAGTAAACACTACTGCATTGGGGAGAAAATCCCAAAATCAGAACGGCATATTTACATTGAAATAAGTATACATTCAGCCCTGAAAGTAGAATAACCCGACCTGGTGCCATGTCCATACCACACCAGTCACTTGGCCACTTCCCCTACAAGTAATAGGATTATGAATAATTGTATTACTAATTACAAGGGGTAAAACCAGATTAAGCCCTCACATACAAGAATGCCACAGACATACCTGAGGGCCAAACCAGTAGCCGATTTCACCAACATTGCAAAGTATACTTTTCTAGCAAAGTATACTTTGAGGGAGTAATCATTTATTTTCCCTGAAATGCATTATTTTGTATAGAACTAACGACTGCATATATTTGATGATTAAAAGTATGCAGAATTATTATACTGAATTTATTACATTATCACAGCCAAATTGGCTGTGATAATGTAATAAATTCAGTATAATAAAAATTAATAAATTTATCCTAAAATTGAAAATTTCTCCCTCAAAGTATACTTTGCAATGTTGGTGAAATAGGCTACTGTTCTCCGTCCGGGATACCGGTAAGGATGAATCCCAATCATTTAATCACCCATCGCATGCTCCCACCTGCCACCCATGCAAGAGAATAAATAGTTCCTGGTCCAGTTGTTTCTGCGAGACCTCTAATGCTCTGGCCAGTACATTGTCACAAACAACCAAATAATTAATCAACAGTTTATTGTATAGGCATAAATAGTAGATATTAACTACAAACTAAGGCAACGGTTTTCGTTCTAGATAGAGATGCAAGGAACCAACGGAGGTTGCACATATTTAACCCTTTCACCCCTAAGTAAATGTGATGGAATTTGATATGTTAATTTTGCAACCAATCCAATCGTCACAAAATGATTTTCAGACTAGTCCATTTATGAAAAGGGGGTGTTTTTGTTCTCAAAAATATGAAAAGTACCTGCAAAAAGTGCAGACCCTGATGATCTACACTGTTTGCCAATACCACTAAACAGGCCTTTGGTGGTGAAAGGGTTAATAACCGGATAACCCTTTCACCGGTAAATATCTGGCACAGACTGTTTCATTCTATTTTTGGGTGTCGATAAAAAAAATCTTGTTAAGAGCCAGCTCGTCTGAATCGACAGTGTTTGTAAATACATGTAGTGCAATTATGGTATGTGGGGTTGAAAGGGTTATGGTAGATACATGTATCTATATACAGTTGTATATTCACTTCATGCACTATTTCTACAAACCACGCCTAAAAGGATATCACGTCATACGACACACGCCATGTGATTTTGTACCTAATTTAAGATTTTTGTTTTGTTTTTTGTTTTTTTTATCGTGATTGCACATCTTTTTAGACATAAAACCACATGAAGACAAGTATTTTTTTACCAAAGAAAATGAATTTATTTATTGAAAAATATTTACAAAATTTACTATATTTTCCGTAAATGATTTTTATAGCAAATGCGGAATACAAAATTCATGAAAAATCGCACCTGTTCTTAGGTACAAAATCACTTGGCGTGTCTCATATGATCATGACAGTACATAATATACATGAAGAAATAATATTGGTGAATGTGAATAACTTTTAACAATTCTACAACTACATGTATATACATTTGTAGAGTTATTTAATGTATTGGTGTTTAGCGGTCTATCAACAACTACGGTCAGTTAAAGACCACAGACCAGTGGGATGGAATGCTATGCAATTATTTTTCACGCCTATGGTGAGGCTTGAACTCACAACCTACGGTATTGAAGTACAATGCCCTATCCCCTAGACCATGGCCCATCCCTCAGACGCAGAGGAAAAATAAAACTCCTACCAAAATGGATGGAAAAAAAGCATCAACAGTGATTGCATACAAGGTGTGATTCAGTAGACAACGCTCGTCTCTCCTGAGAAACATTCAGGGGTTTTCCAGAACCTGGGACCCGTTTCACTAAACTTTGTACGACTAAAATGTTTGCAAGTGCAAAATTATGTCAGTCTGTAAATTTCACATTAACGTTTTCTTGTAAACAATTAGTGGATTTACATTTATTGAGCATAGGCTGCATATACGCTATATATGCTCAATAACTGTAAGTCCATCAATTGAAATTTCCAGACGATCATAAATTTGCACCTACGAACATTTTCGTCGTAAGAAGTTTAGTGAAACGGGCCCCTGACCTTCACCGCCATCGTCGCTGTCATTGTAAGAGTCTCCCGCATATATCTTTTGATAACCAACTTACCATACTTTTTTGGAAGTGGTAGAACTTGCTGGCAATTGCTAAGCGTCACCAAGCCACATTTAACAGACAAAATAAGGGCATCGCTATCGCTAATCCCCTCGCAGGCTGCCTTAATAATAAAAAGAACAAGAACTGGCAACGTTATACCAAGCTAATCCCCATCCTAGCAGCCTTCATAAAAAAGTCTTCAGTGACCTTGGCCTTGGGCAGTCAGACGTGGGTTGTGTGCAAAACAAGGCACCATCACTAGACCCACATTGTGGTCAAATATTATCAAAATCGGTGAAATGGTTCATAAGTTGTTGAAAAATAAAAGGTGTTACTAGCATGCGGACACGTATGTACATATGTACATGGACGTGGGTGGTGGTCGGGCGAACTAGACGGCGTAAATTAACAGTAGGGGTTCCTCCTTATAGAAATCACGATTTGCCTGGTTTGGCCCTCTGAGGTACATTTTTATCTTTGGCTCTTTTGTTACCTGGGAGTTGAATTGGGTTATTGCCCATTATAAAAGTTGTAAGATTATTACTGATCCTACTGCTTTTGGGAGGGGCCAAGTGATTCTGGTGTGGCGAGGACCTGATATCAGATCAGGATTATTCTGATTTCAGGGCTGAATATATACATGTAGTTTTGTTATTGTAAATATTTAGTTCTGATTTTGGGATTTTCTCCCCCATTTGTACATGTACATGTAATATATGGGATTTAGTACTAAACCTATTGACCCGGCCTTAAATAACCAAACTACTTGGTGAACAGTGGAGCTTCTGATCAGTGGAACAGGCTGATCGAGGATTACACTGACCGCAAAGGCAGTTTGACCATTGTATTCCATAGAACATTGCACATCCCAAAACAACAATCACTGCCAGCAGAATACACAGGATTTTTGCAACAAAGAAATATATTATTAACCCATTACATGCGGAATACATCATCACAGGTATAAGTTTTTAAAAATATTTTATTTTTATTTTTGTTATTTCTCAATGAAACTACATGTTGTGACCACTCATTTGAACCGTCTCGACGAGACCATTCAAATGGTGGTCATGACATATACTTCGATCAATGGGTCAATGGGTTAATACTAAATCCCATATATTAATCCCTTGGCCCCTTCCCAAAAGTAGTAGGATCAGTAATAATCTTGCTACTTTTATAATGGGCAATAACCCAATTCAACTCCCAGGTAACAAAAGAGCCAAGGATAAAAACGTACCTGAGGGCCAAACCAGGCAAATCGTGATTCCTTTAAGGAGGAACACCTGCTGTTCAGTTACGCCGTCGCATTCTCCCGACCAACCACCCACTAGCATTGAATGGACGAGAAAGATACAGGGAAAATGTCATACAATAATGTGCTACTGTAATTGCATCATGCTTGTAATGAACGTGTTAATACAGTGGCAAGGGATGAACACATGTTATGTGGAGAATTTTTGTGACAATAACATCTATTTTTTTGTTATATGTGGCTATGACTGGAGAAATGGGGCTTATGGGTTTGGCGACCAGTGTAGATCCAGATCAGCCTGTGCATCCGCAGTCTGATCAGGTTCTTCACTGTTCGTCATTCCATCAATGAAATATCCACCATCCACATGCTTCAAACAAGCAATATAGATTGTCATCAGGAGTGTGTTATTTGATCAGGTGCTACTCTGGTCACATCTCCCATAATTAAGCCCCATTTATCCAGGCACAGCCAAATATATGCTACGATTCATTTCTTTCTTTTTTAAGAAATCATTTCACAACATTATACTTTCTTGGATAAATATGAAAAACAGAATAAATGTCATGCGTAATATGTAACCCAGATAAAGTGAGATGAGGAACAGACAAATTATGAAGCAATATGAGCGTAGATAAATGAAAATTTGCATTATATAATTGCATTTCTATCATGGCCAAAAAAAGCATAAACAATAAAACGTAGCCTATCGGCACACAAATGTCCCCGGTGGCCAACTTCTTAAACGGATCCACAAATGGGCACACGGTCTAACAATGTATGCCTCCAATAGCCGATTTCGCCAACATTGCAACGTATACTTATCTAGCAAAGTATATTTTTAGGGAGGAATTTTCAACGTAAGGATAAATTTATTCAGTTTTATTATACTGAATTTATTACATTATCACAGCCATTTTGGCTGTGATAATGTAATAACTTACAGCTGTCCTTATGCAGTGCTCCAGATAAGCTGTGTATTTGCTTAAATACCCAATTAAAATTGCCAAAAATCCAATTGAAATCAATGAATTTGTGGTACCTTTATCATGCTGCAGAATATAATAGACAGACCACAAATATAACATATTTTTCTTATTTTCCATGAAAACACATTTTGGTATTTCATTAGAATTGTCTCCAAGAAGACAATTCTAATGAAATGCCAAGACATGTTTTCATTTCGAAGCAAACTAATCAATAATTGCAGTCTGTTGATGTGTAAACAGTAGTGTGATTTTTATTTACCCAATTAAATTTTTGAAATACCCAATTGCTTCAGAAATGATGGAGTGACAATACTCAATTACTAATTCCTTATCTGGAGCCCTACTTATGTTCGGCCAAACAAAGTGTTGGATTTTAACCCTTTCATTTCCTATAGACCATAAAGCCAATATTTGCAATATTTGGTCTGATCAGGATCTGCAGTGTTTTGCATTATTGGACACAATATCCCCTTTGATTAATGCAATAGTCCAATTAGCAAGGCGATCACTGGCAAGTGTCTCACCCATATAGGTCAAGGTCACAATGTGAGGAAGTCTAAAATTATTGATGTGAAGGTCAAGGTCACCAAGGTGAAGGTCAACCCGAATGGCACTATTTCGATAGCTATGAATGTGATAAAAGTTTAGCAATGGTTCGACTTAACACATCAAGAGATATTCAACATTTGGATGTACCGGTATGGCCAAAACTGTTGACGCCAAGCACACAGTCACCAAAGTCACCCGAATGATATGAATGTCACGAAGCTATTGATGACGTTTTGTAACGACCCGACTAATGAATCAGGAGTTATCCAACATTTGGAAGTACAATGTACATCCAAAATAGTTGTCACCAAGCTCAAGGTCACCTGAATGACACTGGGTGGATAACCATCAATGTGAAGAAGCTATCGAAGTTTGATAATAATCTGACTAAGATTTTTGTGAAATTTGGACGTACGTCCAAAATTGTTGCCAACCACCGGAATTGTGACCACATATTTCTCACTTTACGCTATCGTGGGTGAGACAATTAATGGAAAATATAAGGTTATAAATTTACACGTAAATTTACACAGTTTCTGGATAATCTAACGAGTGATTTATGATTCCTTGCGAGCCGTTAACCCTCACTACACTATGCGGGAGACGAAAATTGTCGTCTGCTGTTTTTCAGCTGCCTTAATTCTTAACAAAAAACCTGTTTTGGCGGCACATGAGAGAATCGTCTCCATTTTTTTTTAGAAATATTTAGAATAAAACATTTCCAGCAGACGACAAAATTTAATTCAGCGTAGTATGGGTTAAATCTCCGCACAGTTTATTTATTCCCTGCGAGCTGTTAAAAAACCATTCTATTATCACAACTGAGCTTAATTGCAAGAAATGTGCGAGTTTACAAAAGTGTACAAAGTATATATATATATATACAATATCTACAGTGCATGGTTACAGCATGGTTACAGTTTAAAACACATATGTGGCTATGACTGGAGACTTATGGATTTTATGACCAGTGTAGATCCAGATCCGCTTGTACATCCGCACAGTCAGATCGGTATCTGCACTATGCGCCATTCCATCAATGAAACCCCCGACACGCTTCTAACAAGCAATATAGATCATTATCAGGCTACAGGGGTGTGCTATTTGATCAAGAGCTACACTGGTCACAAATCCCATAAGCCCCATTTCTCAAGTCACAGCCGCATGTAACATTATAAGGGCTCCAGGCAAAACAAAGATACTATTAGGTCATACCATATCTGTTCCATGTTAAGCATCCACCCAGTTGACCAAAACCTACCTACGTATACGGTAAAAACAAACAAGGCCTTGAAAAAAATGAAGATCAATTATGTTAAAAACTTCCTCAACCTTTTGCAGTCTGCAAGGGATTGAGGAAGTTTTTAGCATAACTTTAAATTTCCGCCAGCAAACTTTAGAAAAGAAAGAGAAGAAAATACTCTAATTAAACATATTAGGTGTAAATTCATGAACGGATATAAAACACGCCAAGTTCCCAATTAGTTTTCATACTACTTCACCAGTAAATAGTGTCAAACAGCATACATAGTTTGTTTGTTTTTTCACAAAACCACTCTCAAAAGCTACACGCACGCGGACGCTTAACAGAGAAAGAACTTGCCATGGCCTAACACATGTGCGATCATTATAGGTCCCAAAACCGCTTGCACATCCATTAGGGATGTAACAATTCACCGAACATTCGATGTAGCGCGATATTTTGCCGATGATGCGATTCACGATACGCGATTCGATATGTTGTTCACGATTCAATGCTTTGGAATCCCATATTACGCTACAAATAGACATTTATTGTCAGGTACATTTTACAAAACTACTGTCTGTTTCACGAAAGCTACCCAAATTTTACGGCCATATAAACAATTCAAAAACCATATTGTTTTCGATACTATTAAATTTAAGGACAATTTAAGAATGAGCCTTCTTTTTATTTCGTGAAATTTGGTCAAATATTGATTTTATTACGAAAAATTGATTTGTCTATGGGAATTTAACATGGGGGAAAAAGAGGTAGAGGAGTGTGGGAGGAGTCAAAAAACGAAAAAATTTGGAAATCGACTCCGAAACCTCACTAGATAGCTTGGAAATGATCTAACTAAGAAAACAAAAGTTAAATTTTAAAAATCGGTCCAGTATTTCTGAAATTCTAAAAAATTTCCCCGTGTTAAATCCCATACTGTAGACATCTTCCGTGAAGATGTCTATGGGGATTTAACATGAGGAAATTTTGTTTTCGCAATAAAATCAATATTTGACCAAATTTCACGAAATAAAAAGAAGGCTCATTCTTAAATTTTCTTTTAATTTAATATTATCGAAAAAAATATTGTTTTTGAATTGTTTATATGGCCGTAAAATTTGGGCAGCTTTCGTGAAACAGACTATAAATTTGCAGGCAGAATTTACCAGTATGCAAACCAATCCTGCGGACTGGAATTATTTTCTGGTTCGGGTTCATGCATTAAATAGAGAATATGGACCATTGAAAATGTATTTTGTGAATGAGGCACTAGTACTGTATTGCATATGTATCCAGAGCTCCAGATAAGCTGCGTATTTGCTTAAATACCCAATTAAAATTGCCAAAAACCAAATTGAAATCAGAAGTAGAGAGTATCAAAAAGCAATAAAAATGTTGTGGTACTTTTATCATGCTGCAGAAAACAATAAACAGACCAAAAATATAGCATATTCTTCTTATTTTTCATGAAACACATCTTGGTATTTCATTAGAATCGCCTCGTGAAATACAATTCTAATGAAATGCCAAGACATGTTTTCATTTCATTTCAATAATTGCTGTCTGTTGATGTGTAAACAGTAGTGATTTTATTTTACCCAATAAAAATGTTGAAATACCCAATTGCTTCAGAAATGATGGAGTGACAATACTCAATTACTAATTCCTTATCTGGAGCCCTAAGCATCGTGATACGTCTCATATCATGAGGTAGGCGTATCGTTACACATCTGACATCTGTGTAGTCTGATGGGGCCTCCACATTCAGTCAATCATAGTGTAAATTCAGACTCCAAGTGGTGGTAAATTGTGATCTATGTAAACTCTGTGGCTGAACGAGGGGGGGGGGGGGGTCCACCCCTGTGATCATCAGCATCTAAATTGGCCACACATATTTTCATTTTTTCGACGCTTAAGCTGCAAAAATAACAGCCAACAAATTGGAAGTACATTGTATTTGTCATTTCTCTCTACATATGCGACTTGCAATTTCATCAGAATTGCGTGACCGTCTGTGTTCTCCGGACTCAATAATAATGAAATTCCAAGACATATTAATGATATTTACCGGGACAATAAAAAATAAATAAAAAGAAAATATACCAAATTGTCGTCTAGTATTTTTGAACATTTATAGCCCACATGTTTCCCAGCATGCAAAGAGTTATGGTTCCTTTCCGAAGTCAGTGGCCATGTTCTTTCTGTATAGCTGTATTCTCTTGGCAATTAATTGTAAATACAGGTACATGCAATCACATGCTTGCCATAATGAATTGAGCACCGGAGATTTTGCCATCCCACATGAATAAATGTATTTTCGTAAATATACACAAACAACTAAGCGCTCCAGATAAGGTGCGTATTAGCATATTTTACTCACTTATTTTAGCAGAATACGCATTGATTATCAAAAGTGGTAGAACAAAATACTCACAGCAATGTGAAAATACACATTGATTTTCAATTTGATTAGTGAAAACAATGTAATAAAGTCAGTTGAGCTGCAAAAAGCAAACAGTGTTTGCATTTTGCAGTTCAAATAAGTCAATTATTATTAAAACATTTTTTATCATTTGGAACAAATAATAAGAAAATCACATTTACAAAGTCAAATACACATTGAATTTGAAATCTCGGCATACAATACTTAGATACATTAGATGCAAAACTTATCTGGAGCACGGCAACTAGGAAAATGCTGAAATCAAGCGTTTGTAACATGATACCTGGCAGACCTGATATCACAAGACACAAGCCTAATATTCTCTACGTATCATCATATGTCACAAGGAGCAGTTTCCCAGCTAGAGGATAAATATAGGCCACAAACAACTAGAAAGCATGCAATTTTTGCACACAACTACTGTAATTACTCTAAATATTTGAACAGAAGTGCATGAGCAAACAGTGTAGACCCAGATCAGCCTGCTCCTGAAGGAGCAGTCTGATCAGGGTCTGCACTGTTTGCCATTTTGTCAGCATGTATTGGACGCCTCGCTGGACAACTGTACCAACTTGTTCAAGGTTTAGGACACTTACAGCAATCGGTTATGGTGTCCAAATATTTAGGGCAATTACGGTACTCACATGAGTAAAGTCTACTACTACCAAGCCCTGGGGCCCATTTCACTAAACTTTGTACAACAAAATGCAATACGAAAATTTACAGTTAAGTTGGCATAAGCAGCCACAGGTTGAAGTAACGGACCGAGGAATATAAATACATTAAATATGCCTAAAAGCATCAATAAATGAAAAAAAAATAAGCTAACATTATTTTTTTTACTCCCTCTAGTATACTGGTAGGCCACTCATTTTTCGTCCGTACCCATTTTCCTGGACACCCTCGTAAACGCTTAATTCTGCATTTTCACATGAGATTTTTGTTCCTGGTCATTAATGTGGTAATTTCCAGTTGTCAGGTGCGAAGATTTCCAAGAAAAATTAGTAAAACTATTAAATTGAACTGTTTTCATACCTGCCAACTTCTGTTGATACCTGTGGGGAAAACCCCATGTCGGTGCGCATGCGCGTGGGACATATATATCTGAGGCGCTTACGGGGTGAAATTTGTTAAATCATCTGATGGAATACACAGACAAACAAAATAGAATAAGCATTTAAGTACAACATGTTAATAAACGTTACAAATACGAGAAAACAATCAAAATGAGTTATTCACTGAAAATAGCTTAAAATGCGAAGTAAGAAAAAATCGATTTTCCCGGGGACCCTATCACAAGTTTTTTCTAATCCAAGCGAGACAGTCTCTTCAAAGTAATACATGCAATAATTGCTATCATTTGATCAATACATGTACCATACAGTATTAATTACTTTCACTGTAATTTTGCAGTGTTAGCTTAACAAAAAGTAAATATCGCGGAAAATCCTAGTGTCCGGAAAAATGGGTCTCCTCCTGTATTTTAATTGGCCTTTTAATTACCCCTTTTCGGGCCCAATTGTCAGCAATTACCTCCCACTATACTAATGAATTTTATGTTATTCTATGTAAGGAGAGCCGACGTATTTGTTAATGTGAGAAAAATCAAGGTCAGATGTAAACTTTTAAAATTATTGCGAAAAAAAACGTGATTTTTGGCCGGAAATGGGTCGCCTACCAGTATATACACATATATGTACTATGTGTATATAGAGGTCGCCTACCAGTATACACATATATGTACTATGTGTATATAGAGGTCGCCTACCAGTATACACATATATGTACTATGTGTATATAGAGGTCGCCTACCAGTATACACATATATGTACTATGTGTATATAGAGGTCGCCTGAGTACCAGTTACACAAATAATATGTACGATGTGTTTATAGAGGTCGCCCTACCAGTATACCACCTTATATGTATGTGTTATATTAAGAGGTAGCCCACCTACAGTATACACATATATGTACTATTGTATATTAGAGGGTCGCCTACCAAGTATACACATATTATGTAATATGTGTATATAGAGGTCGCCTCCAGTATACACATATATGTACTTTGTGTATAGAGGTCGCCTACCAGTATTTTACACATATATGTACTATGTGTATATAGAGGGTCGGCCTACCAGTAGAACACATATGTAACTATGTGTAATTATGGAGGGTCACATTCCAGTATAACTATTTGTACTGTGTAGAGGTCCGCATACAGTTTTTATACCGCATAATATGTACTTATGGTGTATATAAAGGTCGCCTACCAGTATACACATATATGTACTCTGTGTATATAGAGGGAGTAAACAGAATTGTTTACCTTATTGTTTTTCATTTATTGATGCTTTTATGCATATTTCACAGGGATGTGATTTATTGGTGTTTAACGGCCTATCAACAGCTAAGGTAATCTAAGGGCATTTAAAGCCATGCCTAAAATCACTATAATCAAGGAAATAGAATGTAGTACTAATCAATATTTCTTTCCTGGGAAAATGCTCCTGCATGCCTTTCCAAACTCAAACCACGGTCCGCACCCGCTCGGCAAGAACCTGGCTATGCGACTGCTTTAATGTGTGAAGTAAATACAGACATTTTTTTTCATACAAATATTTGTGAAATGGGCAACTGGTTCTTTTGTCATGCAATGCAAACTACCATTACTATGAGAATAGGATGCCCATAAATGAAGGTGCATGATCACGTGGTAACCACAACAACAACGTCGCAAGTACCGTAAGTATTATTTGATATCTTCCTTAAAATGCAACAGATTTTGATGAAATATGGCGCAGCAAACGCGTCTTCGTGAGCTGCATTTGGTGGTCCATGTAGTTTGGCACAGACGTATGTCGTTTTTGCGAGGAATCGATTTCCGTGTCAGAGACACGGAAATCGATTCTTATCAAAAACTACAAAAGTTTGGGCGAAAATACAGAGACCACCAAATGCAACTTAACAAGACTCGTTTGATGCACCATATTTCATCAAAATCCATTACGTAATAAGGACACTATAAAAGAATACGTACTTTGAATCAGATGGATTCTGGAAATTTCAGTACTTGTTGTTGTTGTTAGTACATGATCATACACCTTGTAAATGATATAAACATAATAAACATCAAGAGAATGACGCAGACTGATAAAAGAGCCAGGTTTCTTCAGTTTCTCCAGAACTCGTTGCCCACCAACTTGTGTCGTCTGCTGATTGTTTTTTAATTATCATTTTCTCACAACAAAAACATGGTTTGGCAGCACTTTATAATCATTTCCAATTGAAATGATTCTAAAGTGCTGCCAAACCATGTTTTGCTGAGTAAATAGACAAAATATAAATCAACAGCACACAACAATTTTTGTTTCCCGCGTTCTAAAGGTTAACCCTTATAATGCACAATTAAATGTTGTCGTCCGTTGGTTTTCGTTCAAACAAATTATTTTCTCAATTAAAACATGTTTATTCAGCAAATTCTGATGTGCTGTCTAAACATGATTTGTTGAATAGAAAGATAATTTTGCAAAATCAGCAAAGAAAAATATCTGTTTCCCACAAAAATGGAAAAGTGTAGGCTTAATGAATGTGTGCAAACAAATTAATGGAACATTTTTGTCATACAAAGTTTAGCGAAATGGGCACCGGCTTCTTTTAAAACTCATGCCAGGGGACTACTATCATTAATCTCAGAATAAGATGCTCATAAATGTTATAAACATAATAAAAATTAAAAAAAAGACACAGATTGATAAAACAAGCCGTTTTCTTCTGTTCTCCAGTAGCAGCGGCCTTCCAAATGCACCATTCCTCTGCAAAAGACACAGTGTAGATATGTCGACTGCTCGTTTTTGCTATATTTTTAATTTTTCATCAATTAAAACATGTTTTGTCAGCACATCAGAATCATCTTCAATGGAGATGATTCTGATGTGCTGTCTAAACATGCACCATTTGTTTTGCAACAGACACAGTGTAGCTTTGTCGCCTGCTGGTTTTCGTTAATTTTTCATTTTTATCAATTAAAGGTACATGCCCACTGAGTAGGCACAAAATGGTATTTATATCAGAAACATCATCTGAAACATTTTCTGGCAAAATGAACATTCATTCACCATTACACCACGTATTGATTGACATTATTATACATTACATATCAGACGTAAATTTCCACACTGATATCAGGGGTGATAACAGTGTTTCGTTAAACTGTTTAATAACGGACCTTACTATTTATTCTCTGTATTTATTTTTTGATGTGCAATGATCATAATTTATAATCTGTCGAAAATATTATTTTTACAGGCTACACATTTAATTAGTATAAATAATTAAAAACTACCATGCCTCATTTGCATATGAAATTAGCCTAATACCACCGCGCGTCACTATCAGTAAAATAGCCTGATACCACCGCGCGTCACTATCAGTAAAATAGCCTGATACCACCGCGCGTCACTATCAGTAAAATAGCCTAATACCACCGCACGTCACTATCAGTAAAATAGCCTGATACCACCGCGAGTCACTATCAGTAAAATATCCTGATAACACCGCGCCGTCACTATCAGTAAAAATAGCCCGAACCACCGTGCATCTATCGTAAAATAGCCTGTCCACCGCGCGTCACTATCAGTAAATAGCCTGATAACCACCGCGCGTCACTATCCAGATAAAAGCCTGATACAACCGTCTCACTCAACAGTAAAATAGCTGATACAACCGAGCGTCACTATCTAAAAAATGCCTGATCCACCGCGAGTCACTATCAGTAAAATTATCCTGATAACCACGCGCGTCACTATCAGTAAAATGCCTGATACACAGCGAGGTCACTATCAGTAAAATATCCTTGATAACACCGCGCGTCACTATCAGTAAAATTGCGTTCCTGATAACACGCGCGTCACTATCAGTATATAACCTGTTACACGTGCGTCACTAGCAGTATATTAGCCTGATTCCACCGCAAGTCACTATCAGTAAACAATATCCTGATAACACCGGTGTCACTATCCTGTAAAATATCCTGTTACCACGCAGTCTCTATCTGTAAAAATAGCCTGATACCACCGCAGCGTCACTTATCAGTAAAATAGACCTGATACCGACCCGCGAGTCACTATCATAAAAATATCCTGATAACACCGCTCCGTCACTATCAGAAAAATAGCCTATTAAACAACCCGCGCGTACACTATCAGTAAAAATAAAATCCTGATCCCAATAACGGATTGGCGTCAACAAACAGTAAATAGCCTGATACCACCCCCACCGCAAGTCCACAATCAGTAAAATATCCTGATAACACCTGCAGGTCACTATCAGTAAAATATCCTGAAAATACCACCGCGCGTCACTATCAGTAAAATAGCCCTGATACCCACCGCCGCGTCACTATAATATAATAACTGAATACACCAGCGCGTTCCACAAAATCATCGTAAAATAACCTTGATACCGTACCGGCCGCGACACTATCATAAAATAGCCTGATACCGCCACACCTGCGCATTACAAACTAGCATAAAAATAGACTGATAACCACCGTGCGTCGTCCACTAACAGTAAAATAGACAGATACCACCGCGATCAAAAACTATCCATAAAATATCCAGATTAACAACCACGCGTCACAATCTTAAAATATCCCTGATAACACCGCGCGTCAAAACTATCAGTAAAATATTCCGATAAAACCGCTCGTCACCCCTATCCATTAAAATATGACGATACCGACCGCACGTCCTTATCAAGTAAAAATAGACTGATAACCACCGCGCGTACACTATCTGAAAAAAATAGCCTGAATACCACCGCGTGTCAAAAACTAAGCAGTAAAAAAGCCTGATAACCACCCGCGCGTCACTATCCAGTAAAAAAAGACTGATACCACCGCGCGTCCTATCATTAAAATAGACCTGATAACCACCCGCGAGTCACTATCAGTAAAATAGCATAACACGCGCGACACAAACAGTAAAAATAACTGATAACACCGTCTCGTCAAAACTAATCAGTAAAAGATCCTAAAACAACCGCGGCCGTCACTAATCAGTAAAATATAAAAAACTGATACCAACCGCAGCGTCACTATTCAGTAAAAATAGACAGATACCACCGCGAGACACCTATCAGTAAATTACGCAGTAACACCGAGCCGCGTCACTATCATAAAATTATCCGGGATAACACCAACGCGTCACAATCAGTAAAATATCCCTTGATAAGCCACCCGCGCGTTCACTATCAGTAAAAATAGACCTGATACCACCATACCTGCGCGGTACAACTATCAGTAAAATAGACAGAATACCACCACGCGCTCACTATCAGTAAAAAAGCCTGAATACCACCCGCGCGTCACTATCAGTAAAATAGAACTGATACCAAACCGCGCGATCACTATTCAGTAAAATAGACCTTGCATTCACCTAATCCAGTAAAATTAATCCTGAAAACACCGGTGTCACTAATCAGTAAAATAATCCTGATACCACCACCGGCGCGTCACTATCATTAAAATAGCCTTATAAAACCTACCGCTCGTCACTATCAGTAAAATAGACTATACCACCGCTGCGCACCTAATCAGTAAAATAACCATGATACCACCGCGCGTCACTATCAGTCAAATGCCCTATACCACCAAGCGCATCACTATCAAAAGTAAAATAGACCTGATTAACCACCGCCGCCGGTCCACTCAATTTCAGTAAAATAGACCAGATAACCACCGCCTAGTCACCTATCCAGTAAAATATTCCTAGATAACACTGCGCGTAAAACTATCCCAGTAAAATATCCAGACCCAACCCCGCGCGTCACTATCAGTAAAATTATCCCGATAACAACCGCGCGTCAAAAACGATCCGAAAAATAGACTGAATACCAACCGCAAACCGTCATTAATCAGTAAAATAGACTGATACCCGAACCGCGCGTCCACTATCCAGTAAAAATAAGCCTTATACCATCCCCGCGTGACACTATCATTAAAAAGCCTGATACCAGCCGCGCGTCACCACCTATCCAGTAAAGATAGACTGATACCACCTGCGCGTCACTAACAGTAAAATAAAAAGACCTGATACCACCGCGAGTCAACCTATCCAGTAAATAGCATAACACCGCGCGTCACTATCAGTAAAATCTCATTATACCACACAGCTCGTCACAAAATCAGTAAAATATCCTGATAACCAACCGCGCCGTCACTAACAGTAATAGACTGAATACCACCGCGCGACCCTATCAGTAAAAATAGACTGATAACCAAACCGCGAGTCACTATCAGTAAAAAAGCATGAAAATAACCCGCTGCGTCACTAATCCAGTAAAATATCCTGATAACAACCACGCGTCACTAACAGTAAAAAATCCTGATAACACCGCGCGACACATCAAAAGAAAATAGACCCTGATACCACCCCACCGGCGTCAACTAAATCCGTAAAATAGAACCTGATACCCACCGCCTTCACTATCAGAAAATAATCCTGATAACCAACCGCCGCGTCACTATCAGTAAAAATAGAACTGAATACCAACCCGCGCGTCACTAATCAGTAAAATAGAAAAAACTGGCGTCACTATCCGTAAAATAGACTTAAACCACCAGCGAGTCACTATCATAAAAATACTGATAACACAGCGCGCAGTACTATCAGTATACTAGACTGATACCACCCCCCAGTCCACATCATAAAATGACTGATACCACCGCGCGTGCACTATCAGAAAATAGCTGACTATCACCGCGCGTCACTATCAGTAAAATAGACCTGATACCACCGCGCGTCACTATCAGTAAAATATCCTGATAACACCGCGCGTCACTATCAGTAAAATATCCTGATAACACCGCGCGTCACTATCAGTAAAATATCCTGATAATACCGCGCGTCACTATCAGTAAAATAGACTGATACCACCGCGCGTCACTATCAGTAAAATAGACTGATACCACCGCGCGTCACTATCAGTAAAATATCCTACACTCCACTATCAGTAAAATACCTGTAACACCCGGTCACTATCCAGTAAAAATACTGAATACCGACCGCGACCGTCACTATCAGTAAAATAGCCTGATAACACCGCGCGTCACTATCAGTAAAATATCCTGATAACACCGCGCGTCACTATCAGTAAAATAGTCTGATTATAACACAGCGCGTCACTATCAGTAAAATATCCTTATAACACCCGCGCGTCACAATCCAGTAAAATATCCTGATTAACACCGGAAGTCACTATCAGTAAAATAGACCTGATACCACCGCGCGTACACTATCAGTAAAATAGAAAAAACTGATACCACCGCGCGTATCACTATCATAAAATACTGATACCACCGCGCGTCACTATCAGTAAACATAGACTGATACCACCGCCGCGCAGTAAAAACACCTATCATAAAAATCAGTATCCTGATAACACCGCGCGTCACTATCAGTAAAATAGCCTGATAACACGCGCGTCACTATCAGTAAAATATCCTGACGTAACAACCACCGCGCGTCACTATCATAAAATATCCTCCATAACACCGTGCGTCACTATCAGTAAAATAGACGATACACTCCGCGCGTCACTATCAGTAAAATAGTACTGATACCACCAGCGCGTCACTATCAGTCAAAAATAGCCTGATAACCACCGAGTCACTATCAGTAAAATAGCCTGATACCACCGGCCGCGTCACTATCAGTAAAAATAGACTGATACCTACCGGCAGTCACTATCAGTAAAAATATCCTGATAACACCGCGCGTCACTATCAGTAAAATAGCCTGATAACACCGCGCGTCACTATCAGTAAAATATCCTGATAACATCGCGCGTCACTATCAGTAAAATATCCTGATAACACCGCGCGTCACTATCAGTAAAATATCCTGATAACACCGCGCGTCACTATCATAAAATAAAACCTGATAACACCGCTCGTCACTAATCATAAAATATCCTTATAATAACGCGCGTCCACATCAGTAAAAGAACTGATACCACCGGCGCGTCCCTATCCAGTATGACCTGATACCACCGGCGCGTCACTATCCATAAAATAGTCCTGATAACCACCCGCGAGTCACTATCAGTAAAATTAGACTGATACCACCCGAGTCACCTATCCAGTAAAATAGCTGATAACCCCCCGCACTATCAGTAAAATATGACCTGATAAAACACCGCGCGTCACTATCCAGTAAAATATCCTGATAACACCGTGCGTCACTATCAGTAAAATAGACATAGACCACCGCGCTTCCACTACCAGTAAAATACCTGAAACCACGCGCCTCACTATCAGTAAAATAGCCGAAACCCACCGCGCGTCACTAATCATAAAAAATAGACGATACCACCGCGCGTCACTATCAGTAAAATAGAACTGATACCACCGCGAAAGTCACTATCAGTAAAATATCCTGATAACCTGCGCCGTCACACAGTAAAAAGAAAATAGCCGATACCGCGCGTCACTATCATTAAAATACCGATAACTACCGCGCGTCACTATCAGTAGCCTGACACCGCGCGTCACTATCAGTAAAATAGCCTGATACCACACCCCGCGCGTCACTATCAAAAATAGCCTATAACCCCGCGCGTCACTATCAGAAAAAATACCTGATAACACCGCGCTCACTAATCAGTAAAATATCCTGATAACAACCGCACCGCCATCAGTTAAAATATCCTGATAACACCGCCGTCACTATCAGTAAAATATCCTTATATCACCGCGTGCAAAACTATCAGTAAAAACAATCCTGATAACACCGCGCGTCACTTATCAGAAAATAACCTGATAACATCCCGCGCGTCACTATCATAAAATATCCTTATAACACCCGGCGTCACTATCAGTAAAAAAATGACCTACCAACCGCGCGTCACATCATTAAAAAATATACAGTATACCACCGCGCCGTCACTAATCAGTAAAAATAGCCCTGATACGTCACTATCAGTAAAATAGCCTGATAATACCACCCGCGTGTCCACTATCAGTAAAATAGCCTGATACCGACCGCAAGTCACTACAGTAAAATCCTGATCACCGCCGCGCCACTAAAATCATTAAAAGAGCTGATACCACCGCGCGTCACTATCATTAAAAATATCCTGATAAACAAAATAGCCGTCACTATCAGTATAATCCTGATACCGCGCGTCACTATCAGTAAAATAGCCTGATAACCCCACCCGCGCAGTCACTAATCAGTAAAATATCCTGATAACACCGCGCATCACTATCAGTAAAATATCCTGAGAACACCGCGTTCACTATCAAAAAAATAACTGATCACCGTGCGTCACAAATCAGTAAAATAGACCTGATAACACCCGCGCTTCACATCATTAAAACACTGATAACCAAAACCCCCGTAACACCTATAACAGTATGCCTAACACGTGCGTCACTATCAGTAAAATAGACTGATACCACGCGCGTCCACTATCAAAAAATAGCCTGATAAAACAAAACCGTGCGTCACTATCCATAAAATAGACGATACCAACACGCGCGTCACTACAGTAAAATAGACTGATACCACCGCGCGTCACTATCAGAAAAATTAAAAGCCCCCTATACCCACCGCACGTCACTATCCATAAAAAATCCTGATACCACCGCGCGTCACTATCAGTAAAATAGACTGATAACCACCGTCAAGTCACTATCAGTAAAATATCCTGATAACACCGCGCGTCCACAATCATTAAAATTAGCCTTATAACACCCCGCGTCACTCATCAGTTAAAATATCCTGAAAACATCGCGCTTCACTGATCAGTAAAATAACCTTGATAACACCGCGCCGTCACTATCAGAAAATATCCTGATAACACCGCGCGTCACTATCAGTAAAATATCCTGATAACACCGCGCGTCCCTATCAGAAAAATATCGATAATAACGCCGCGTCACTATCAGTAAAATAACCTGATATAACCGGCGCGTCACTATCAGTAGACTGAAAATACCACCCCCGCCTGTCACTAATCAGTAAAATACCTTATACCAACCGCGAGTCACTATCAGTAAAATAGACTGATACCACCCCCCGCGAGTCACTATCAGTAAAATAGCCTGAATAACACCGCGCTCACTATCATTAAAATATCCTGATAACACCGCGCGTTCACTATCAGTAAAAATATCCTGATAAAACACCGGCGCCACTACCAAAAAATAACGATACCACCGCGCTTCACTATCAGTAAAATAGCCTGATACCACCCGCGCGTCACTAACAGTAGCCTGAAACCACCGCGCGTCACTATCAGTAAAATACTGATCCCAAAACACCGCGTCACTATCATAAAATAGAAACAAAAACCACCGCAATCCACTATCAAAATAAAAAATCCTATAACACTGCGCGTCACTATCATAAAATAGCCTGATAACACCGCGCGCACTATCCAGTAAAATACCTGAATCCCCACACCGCAGTCCGCGCACTATCAAAAAATAGCCTGAAAATAACACCCGCGCGTTCACTACAAAGCCTGATAACCACCAGCGCGTCACTATCAGTAAAATAAAACCTGAACCCCGCGCTCACTATCAAGTAAAAATATCCTGATAACACCGCGCGTCACTATCAGTAAAATATCCTGAAAAAACCTGCACGCAATATTCATAAAATATCCTGATAACACCCGCGCGCACTATCATAAAATATCCTGATATCACAGCGTGTCACTATCAGTAAAATATCCTGATAACCACCGCGCGTCACTATCAGTAAAATATCCTGATAACCACGCGTCACTATCAGTAAAATACCTATAACACCCGTGCGTCCAATTTCTATCAGTAAAATAGCACTGATACACCTTAAGCGCGTCACTATCAGTAAAATACTGATAACCACCGCGCGTCACTTAATCAGTAACATCCTGAATACGTCACTAATCAGTAAAATATCCTGATACCGCGCGTCACTATCAGTAAAATAGACCTGATAACCACCGCGCGTCACTATCAGTAAAATAAAAATATCCTGATAACACCGCGCGTCACTATCATAAAAATAAGCCTGATAACCACCGCGCGTCACTATCAGAAAAATAGAACTGATACCACCCGCGCGTTCACTATCAGTAAAATACCTGATAACACCGCGCGTCCAATATCAGTAAAATATCCTGAATAACACCGCGCGTAAACACCTACAGTAAAAGATCCTGAGAACACCGTGCAACCTCTATCAGTAAAATAGTCCTGATAACCACCGCGACTCACCTACCAGTAAAATAACCTGATAACACCGTGCGTCCACTATCAGTAAAATAGCTGAAAATACCCCACCGCGCGTCACTATCAGTAAAACCAGACTGATACCACCGCGCGTCACTACTCACTAAAATCAGCTGATAACACTGCTCACTATCAGAAAAATAGCCTGATAACACCGCGCTCACTATCAGTATGGGCCAGATACAAAACCGTAACGTACTATCCAGTAAAAGAGTAACCTGATAACACCGCGCGTACACTAAAAATATCGTAAAATAGACTGATACCACCGCACGTAAAACACGACAAAAAGTATAGCCTGGATAACCACCGCACGTCACAAAATATCCACAGTCAAAATAGCCTGATACCAACACCGCGCGTCAACTATCAAAAGATCATAGACCAGATACACCGCAGCGTCACTATCAGTAAAATAGACCTGATACCACCGCGCGTCACTATCAGTAAAAATAGACTGATACCACCGCAAAGTCACAATCATATAAAATAAAATCCTGATAACACCTCGCGCGTACACTAATCAGTAAAATTCCCTGATAACCACCGCGCGCACCTTATCAAGTAAAATAACCGATAACCACCGCGCGTCACTATCAGTAAAATATCCTAAAATAACACCGCCGTCCTATCAGTAAAATAATCCACCATAAGACCGCGCGTCACTATCAGTAAAATAGCCTGATAACACCGCGCGTCACTATCAGTAAAATAGCCTGATAACACCGCGCGTCACTATCAGTAAAATAGCCTGATACCACCGCGAGTCACTATCAGTAAAATATCCTGATAACACCGCGCGTCACTATCAGTAAAATAGCCTGATAACACCGCGCGTCACTATCAGTAAAATATCCTGATAACACCGCGCGTCACTATCAGTAAAATAGCCGATATCACCGTGCGTACTTCATGTATACCACTGATACCACCGCGCTTCCTATCAGTAAAAAGCCTGATTAACACCGCGCGTCAACTAATCAGTAAAATAGACCTGATACCACAGCGCGTCACTATCAGTAAAATAGACTGAATACCACCCGCGGCGGTCACTATCATAAAATAGACTTGATACCACCGCAGTCACTATCAGTAAAATAATCTGGAAAATATCACTGCCGCAGTCACTATCCAGTTAAAAAGACTGTAAAACCACCCGCACTCACTTATCGATAAAATAGCCTGATAACACCGCAGCGTCACTATCAGTAAAATAGTCCTGATAACACCCGCGCGTCACTATCAGTACCCTGATAACACCGCTCGTCAAAACTATCAGTAAAATAGCCGATACCCCCGCGTCACTATCATAAAATCCCCATCCTGATAACACCCGCGCGTCACTATCAGTAAAATACCTGATAACCACCCGCACGTCACTATCAGTAAAATAGCCTGATAACCACCGCTGCGTCACTACAAGTATCATATCACCCCCCGTGTCACTATCAGTAAAATATCCTGATACCACCGCGAAGTACACTATCAGTAAAATAGACTGATACCACCGCAAGTCACTATCAGTCAAAAGACCTGATAACACCTTGCGCACCTCACTATCAGTAAAAGAGCCTGATAACACCGCGCGGTCACCTATCAGTAAAACCATCCCTGATAAAACACCGCGCATCACTATCAGTAAAATAGCCTGATAACACCAGCGCGTCACTAATCAGTAAAATAGACTGATACCACCCGCCGTCACTATCAGAAAAATAAGTATGCCCTGATAACACCGCGCGTCACTATCAGTAAAAATAGCCTGATACACCGCGCGTCACTAATCAGTAAAATAGAAAACCTGATAACCACCCAACCGCGCATCACTATCAGTAAAAATATCTGATAACACCGCGCATCACTGATCAGTAAAACAATCCTCGAATAACAACTGCGCTTCACTATCATAAAATAGCCGATAACCACCAGCGCTCACTATCAGTAAAATATCCTAAAACACCGCACGTCATCAGTAAAAATACCTGATAACACCGCGCGTCACTCAGTATAGCTACCTACCCCGCCGCTCACTATCAGTAAAAGGAGACTGATAACATTGAGCGTCACATCATAAATATTCTGATAACACCCGCGCGCAAAACTATCAGGATATCTGATAACACCGCGCTCACTATCAGTAAAATAGACCTGATACACGCAAATCTCCTATTCAGTAAAATTAAAATCCTGATAAACCACCGCGCGTCACTATCAGTAAAATAGACCTGATAACTACCCGCGCGTCACTGTCTATCATATAAAATAGACCTGAGGAACCACCTGCGCGTCACTATCAGTAAAATAGACCTGATAAACACCACCGCGCGTCACTATCAGTAAAATACCTGATAACACCGCGCGTCACTATCAGTAAAATAGCCTGATACCACCCGCGCGTCACATCAGTAAAATAGCCTGAATACACCGTGGTTGCGTCACTATCAGTAAAATACTGATACCACCGACGCGTCCACTATCAGTAAAAAAAGATCCTGATAACCACCGCGCGTCACTATCAGTAAAATAGCCTGATAACCACCGCACGACACTATCAGTAAAATACCTAACCACCCCGTGTCACTATCATAAAATAGACTGATACCACGTCACTATCAGTAAAAAAAATCCTGATAACACCGCGCGTCACTATCAGTCAAAATAGCCTGATAACACCGCAAGCGTCACTATCAGTAAAATATCCTGATAAACCAACCTACCACCCCGCGCCACTACAGTAAAATATACTGATAACACCGCGTCACTTAATCATAAAAATATCCTGATAACACCGCGCGTCCACTATCAGTAAAATAGACCTGATAACCACGCCGTCTAGGCAGTAAGACATTCTGATATAACCGCCCGCGCACTATCAGTAAAAATAGACTGATACCACCGCCGTCCACTATCCCAGTAAAATGACTGATAACACAGCGGTACTAACAGTAAAATAGCCTGATACCAACCCACCCCCGCAGTATCACTATCAGTAAAATAGACTGATAACCAACCAACGCGAGTCACTATACAGTAAAATACCTGATAACACCGCGCGTCACTATCAGTGAAAATATCCTGAGTAACACCCCGACCGCGCGTCACTATCAGTAAAATATCCTGAGCACACCGTGCGTCACTATCAGTAAAATAGACTGATACCAACCCCGCGGCTCACTATCAGTAAAATAGCCTGATACCAACCCGCGCGTCAGTTTTTTTTTTTTTTTTTTCCTGATCATAAAATAGCCTGATAATCCGCACCCGCGCGTCACTATCAGTAAAATAGACTGATACCACCGCAGCTTCACTATCAGTAACAAATAGACTGATACCACCCCCGCAAAGTCACTATCAGTAAAATATCCTGATAACACCGCGCGTCACTATCAGTAAAATAGCCTGATAACACCGCGCGTCACTATCAGTAAAATAGACCTGATACCCACCGCGTCACACATAAAAAAATAGCCTTGATAACACCGCGCGTCACTCATCAGTAAAATATGCCTGAATAACCCCGCGCGTCACTATCAGTAAAATATCCTGATACACCTCCCCGCGCGTAACACTATCAGAAAATATCCTGATAACACCGGCACGTCACTATCAGTAAAATATCCTGATAACACCGCGCGTCACTATCAGTAAAATATCCTGATATCACCGCGTGTCACTATCAGTAAAATATCCTGATATCACCGCGCGTCACTATCAGTAAAATAGACTGATACCACCGCGCGTCACTATCAGTAAAATAGACTGATACCACCGCGAGTCACTATCAGTAAAATAGCCTGATAACACCGCGCGTCACTATCAGTAAAATATCCTGATAACACCGCGCGTCACTATCAGTAAAATATCCTGATAACACCGCGCGTCACTATCAGTAAAATAGACTGATACCACCGCGCTTCACTATCAGTAAAATAGCCTGATACCACCGCGCGTCACTATCAGTAAAATAGCCTGATACCACCGCGCGTCACTATCAGTAAAATAGACTGATACCACCGCGCGTCACTATCAGTAAAATAGACTGATACCACCGCAAGTCACTATCAGTAAAATATCCTGATAACACTGCGCGTCACTATCAGTAAAATAGCCGGATAACACCGCGCGTCACTATCAGTAAAATAACCTGATAACACCGCGCGTCACTATCAGTAAAATAGCCTGATAACACCGCGCGTCACTATCAGTAAAATAGCCTGATAACCCCGCGCGTCACTATCAGTAAAATATCCTGATAACCCCGCGCGTCACTATCAGTAAAATATCCTGATAACACCGCGCGTCACTATCAGTAAAATATCCTGATAACACCGCGCGTCACTATCAGTAAAATATCCTGATATCACCGCGTGTCACTATCAGTAAAATATCCTGATATCACCGCGCGTCACTATCAGTAAAATACATATTACTAAATGAGTATATCTGTATAGCGGGCACTCGTCATTTTTTAGAATTGGGAGAATAGTGACACAATTATACACTTATTTTATTTCTATAAAGAACATTTTGTGCCTACTGACTGGGCATGTACCTTTAAACAATGTTTTGTCAGAACATAAGAATAATCTCCATTGGAGATGATTCTGATGTGCAGTCTAAACATGTTTTGTTGAAAAGTAAGATATTTTTTCAAAATCAGCAAACAACTATTTTGTTTCCGGCACTCGAAGTACAGTGGACCCTCTCACAACCAGACACCGAGTATTTTTCATCAAAATTGCAAAGTATACTTTGAAGGAGAAATAATTTATTTTTCCCGAAATGCATTATGTCATATAGAACTAACGACTGCATATATTTGATGATTAAAAGTATGCAGAATTATTATACTGAATTTATTACATTATCACAGCCAAAATGTAATAAATTCATTATAATAACAAGAAACGAGGTCAGGTTTTTTCCAAGCATAGACACTTGGATAACATAATTTTATACCCACTTTTTGTAGACTAGATGGACGTGGCCTGCATGTCGCGCCTTGGGGCGAGGCATGGACACTAAAAAAAGAGTGAGGGTTAAATATATGGCCCGATATTGGATAATCATATCCGACTATATTTATTTAGCTTATATTTAAGGGAGGGAATTAGCTCCAAGACCTTCCATACCTGTAGCCTATTTCATCAACATTGCAAAGTATACTTTACTAGCAAAGTATACTTTGAGGGAGAAATTTTCAATTTTGGAATAAATTTATTAATTTTTATTATACTGAATTTATTACATTATCACAGCCAATTTTGGCTGTGATAATGTAATAAATTCAGTATAATAATTCTGCATACAGTACTTTTAATCATGAAATATATGCATTTGTTAGTTCTATATGAAATAATGCTTTTCGGGAAAAATAAATGATTTCTCCCTCAAAGTATACTTTGCTAGTAAAGTATACTTTGCAATGTTGATGAAATAGGCTACTGGGCATTGAACCCAAGAAAGAGGCCAAATTTGGAAAATTAATTTTGATGTAATTTAATGTGTTACGGTAATCCAAAGTTAAATTGGCAGGTGGCCAACCCTGTCAGCCACAATTTGTGACCTACAACGGTTTCAGACCTATGCACCTACTGTCAGTTCCACGTTTTGCTGCTGACAAACTTTTGGCTATTAAACACATTAAATCTAAAAAATGTAAGTATTTTTTCACCAATAACAAAAAAATCACCCTCCCCAAAAAAAATTATTTTTGAAGAAAATTTCATCAAATATTGATTTAAAAGCGAAAAAACAATTTTCCTATCACATGGGAGAAAAATAGGTTGAAGCAGTGGGGGAGAAGTCAAAAAAATAAATAATTGGAAATTGACTCCGAAACCTGGGTAGATAGCTTGGAAATGATGTAACTAAGAAAACAAAAGTTAGATTGTGAAAATCGGTCCACAAATAAAAAAATAAAATCAATATTTGATAGAATTTCAGCAAAAAGATTTTTTGGGGGAGGGTAAATTTTTGTTATCGATGTAAAAATACTTACTTTTAAATATTGTTTAGATTTAATGTGTTTAACAGCCAAAAGTTTGTCGGCAGCAAAATATGGAACAGACAGTAAGTGTATCAGTCTCTGGCATAGCGAACACATATAAACTTTCTAAGCAATACTCCAATATCGTACTCAAAATGAGGCAATTCAATCAGATGATGCTGAGCAGTGCTCAGTCTCAGCCTAGCAAACTACTTGATTTTGATAACGAATATGGAGTACGTACTTAGAAAGTTTAATAATTGTGACACCTCACTCACAATCGATGTAAACTGATCCCAGCTAGAAGAGATTAGTCAGAAGTATTATGAAAAATATGAAGATCATTAACGCGATGCCGAAGGAAAATATTAGTCGCCGCCTTCGATTCGCTGCCAGTGTATTCGGACCACCAGACAAACCGCCCGTCTGTAAAACATGGACACATGCATTGGCCAATATTCATGGAGGGAATTGGCTTAACCCTTTCAACCCTACGGAGCCCCGCAGGGGACGTAGAATTCTTTTTTTTATTAATTTGTTCCCAGAAAATAACAATTTGTTCCGTCAATTTAACAATTTGTTATATCGTGGGAATGAATTGTTAATTCGAGGGAACAAATTGTTAAATTGAGGGAACGAATTGTCATTTCGTGGGAACGAATTGTTAATTCGAGGGAAAGAATTATTAATTCGAGGGAACGAATTGTTAAATTGAGGGAACAAATCTTTATTTTGTGGGAACAAATTAATTAAAAAAATCCATGTCCCCTGTGAACTGGAATGGACTGTGAAATGTTAAATTTCCAACCAAACCATTCGTCTTCAAAATAATTTTCAGACTTGTGAATTTATAAAGACGTTTTTTTTTCTCTGAAAGAAATATTAAAATTATTTTCAAAAAATGCAGATCCTGATGAGCCGGCTCAGTATGAGCCGGCTCATCTGGATCTACACTGTTTGCAAATATCGGTATAGAGGTCTGTAGTGTCAAAAGGGTTAAAGACTGAATGTTTATCACGTAATTGTACTTGCAACAAAGGTCTTGGCAATATTGAACAGCAATGTCATATACAGATGGGAATGCACTTGTATTAGGGTAAGAGCTCCAGTTAAGATGCGTAATTTGGAGGTAAATTTCTTATTTCTCCATCAGAAATGGCAAGTTGGGAGTGCTTTAGAATCGTCTCAATGAGACGATTCTAAAGGACTCCCAACTTGCAATTTTTGATGAAGAAATAAAAAAAAATCACCCCAAGTTGGTCAAATTACTCTGTAGGGAGTGCCATACATGCAGCACTGAAATTGAAACAAACGTAGAGACGTGGGTATTGAACGGGACACATCGTCTCATCATGGTAAACATTTGTGGCAAATTATTTGACAATCCATTCATCAGTTTAGAAGACAGAGCGGAAACAAAATTTGACCTTTGGCAGAGCTCCAGTTAAGGTGCGTAATTTGACAAACTTGGGGTGAAATTTTGTTATTTCTTCATCAAAAATGGCAAGTTGGAAGTCCTTTAGAATCGTCTCATTAAGAAATTTACCTCCAAATTACGCACCTTAACTGGAACTCTGCTTTGGCCTCTACGTGCCCTTGGCCTTGGACGTAAACGCATGGGTATTGAACGCGACACATCGTCTCATCATGGTAAAAATTTGTGGCAAATTATGACAAGACATTCATCGGTTTAGAAGATATAGAGCGGAAACAAAATTTCCAACAGACCGACAGACAGACAAGCGGACTCCTATATTATATATGGGTATGGCTAAGATGTTAGATTTTCTATACCGGTACTTTTTGTAGACAAGGGAAAATCACCAGGGGCCTGATTCACTGAACTTCGTACGATGAAAATGATCGTACAAAGATTTTTTAAATATTTGTTAATACATTACTGTGGTTCGCTAATGCTACCGTTTATTGTCTACATCATGTACATGTGAAGATCATTAATTCTGAACGAATCCTGAAGATTTTCCCAAATTGATTGCTAATGCGAACTCTGTTGCCAATGTCAGTTTCGCACCTATAAACTTCTTATCCGTATGAACTTCATTATAGGAATGAATGGCCTTTTTGTGAAATTTATCAGGGTATAAACTTGGAAAAGTCGCGGGAATACTGGACGAAGGCCGGAAGGCCTCGACCAGTATTCCCGCGACTTTTCCAAGTTTATATCCCCGATAAATTCAACAAAAAAGCCATTCATTCCTTATAATTCCAGCATTTGAAATAAATTCATCAAGAAAATGTGTTTATTTTCCGTTTTCTTAAGAATTATTTTAACTGCGCCTGACGGTTACGGAAAGTAGTTCAGCATTGGAGTTTACTGGGATATAAATTTTGGACAGAGACTTGCTACGGACCAATCAAATGTTAGGGAATTGTGTAAATAGTTTTGTGCTGGAATTATACTACTATGAAATTTAGTGAAACGGTCCCAAATACCCATGGAAATTGATTGATGGATTTATAGATTGGGTATTATGTTAGTTCAACAACAGCATGTTAACCCATTCACACATATCATTTGCAAACAGTGTCGATCATGATGAGCTGGCTCGCATTGAGCCGTCTCAGCATGATCTGCACCATTTGTGTATAAATGTGTGCACAATTTTTTCTGCATAATCAAACAGTCTCAAACTTAACATGAAATAGTCAATGTCAGTTACTTAGCGGTGAAACGTTTTAAGAGTATAATTCATACACACTGGTATGGGACAAGGGTATTTCATGCGAATAGTCAGAGTACACCAAATTCTGATCACGAGGGCAGAAAATGATATCCAATACCAGTGCGTATAACATCATATGAGAAATTCCAGGGGGCCGTTTCACTAAACTTTGTACGACTAAAATATTCGTACGTGCAAATTTAGGATCGTCTGGAAATTTCAATTGATGGATTTACATTTATTGAGCATAGGCTGCATATGCAGCCTATGCTCAATAAATGTAAATCCAATCATTTTTTACAAAAAAACATTGTTAATGTGCAATTTACAGACTATCATAATTTTGCACTTACAAAATATTTAGTCGTACGTTTAGTGAAACGGACCCCAGGTTTGTCCAAGTTGAGCATGGTTCCGAGTTAAGTAAGGAATAAGTATATAACCTCGGATGGTGATTTTGTGACATACTCACCATTGGGACGCCCTGCTGCACGACGACCCCACCCTCTGTATTGTACACGACCGCAGCCGGGTGTACATACTGTCCCTGGGGTGGGTAGTTCCCGCCCAGAGGAGGGGGTGGTGGCACACCCGATTGGCCATATGGGTACTGGCCTTGGGGGTAACCTGCATCACAGACAGTGCTTTTATTAATACAGTGGATCCTCTCTAAACCGGACACCTTGGGTCAGTGAAGCACATGCCATGCTTGAAACATACAGTCTACTGTCCTTCAGGATCAAACAAATTTGGAAATTGACTCCCCATGTTAAATTCCCAGAGGAAAATCGTTTTTTCTCAATAAAATCAATATTTGATGGAATTTCATCACACAAATTTTTTTGGGGAGGGCAACTTTTTTTCTTATTGATGAAAAAGTACTAACTTTTAAATATTTTTTAGATTTAATGTGTTTAATAGCCAAAAGTTCATCGGCAGAAAAACGTGGAACAGACAGTAGATACTTATTGGAATGTATGGGTGTTCTAGTAGGAGAATGTTATAAATGTCAGAATGCCAGAAATGCCATGTGATGTTGTACCTTCGAACATCTGCATAATTTAATTAAATATGTTAACAAAATTTACAATATTTCCGTAAATGGCGTCGAAGGTAATTCCGCATGTACTCTGATGCATCCATGTGATGTTGTACCTTCGAACATCTGCATAATTTCATTAAATATCTTTACAAAATTTACAATATTTCCGTAAATGGCGTCGAAGGTAATTCTGCATGTACTCTGAAAATTTTGTCAACTTTTTACTTTATTTATGAGAAATATTGTAAATTTTCTAAACGTATTTAATGAAATTACGCCGATGTCCAAAACTACAGCATCATATATGCCTGTGCCTGGAGAAATGGAGCTTATGGGATTTATGACCAGTTAAGCTCCTGACCAAATAGCACACTCCTGTAACCTGATAACGACCTACAATGCAGCTTAGAAGCATGACGGGAGTTCCATTGATCGAATGGCGAACAGTGTAGATCAAGATCAGACTGTGCGGATGCACAGTCTGATCTGGATCTACACTGGTCGCAAAACCCATAAGCCCCATTTCTCTAGTCACAGCCACATATATGGAAATTGATATAGACGATGACCCAAATGCTGTGCACGCCAAAATTGCTACCCCGCTATGATACCGTATCAGGGATTCCGCTGGGGAAAAAAAAAATCGCCACTTCAAAAAAATGAAACAATTGGCGATAAAAAATTACAATTTTCGAAAATTGCGAAAGTGGCGATTGCCAGCGGAATCCCTGCCATATCACTCCACTGCGTACATTTAGATAAACATATCGTAGGCAACTCTTGTGGTTAGCGACAGACCCCCTTGAGAACTGACCTGACTGTGGCGGGTAAGATTGACCCGATGAATCTGTGGGGAATGGCGCGGGCTGGCCGCCATAGGCTGCGTATGCAACGTTTGTAGAATAGCCCTGTAAAATAAGAAAAGTGTCAAAACATGATCTAGCAGGGCTCCAGATAAGGAATTAGTAATTAAGTATTGTAACTCCATCATTTCTCAAGCAATTGGGTATTTCAAAATTTGAATTGGGTAAAATAAAATCACACTACTGTTTACACATCAAACATTTCAACAGACAGCAATTATTGAAGACTTTGCTTCGAAATGAAAACATTTCTTGGAATTTCATTAGATTTGTCTCCTTGGAGACAATTATAATGAAATACCAAGATGAGTTTTCATGGCAAATAAGAAAAATTTGCTATAAACATACCACAAATATAGCATATTTTTTCTTATTTTCCTTGAAAAAACTTCTTGGTATTTCCAAGGAGACAATTCTAATGAAATGCCAAGACATGTTTTCATTTCGAAGCAAACCATTCAATAATTGCTGTCTGTTGATGTGTAAACAGTAGTGCGATTTTATTTTACCCAATTAAAATTTTTAAATACCGAATTGCTTCTGAAATGATGGAGTGACAATACTCAATTACTAATTCCTTATCTGGAGCCCTGTAATAGAACACAAACTCCATGGAAACCAAACAAGAAATCAGTAACACTGATGGATGTACTCCTCAAACAAAGAATTCAATGAAAACTTCGAAGTCATATTACCTTGACCTCAGGCATAAAGGCTGCATCTGTTGGCCACAGCATGAAAATATGGATGATTATAAAAAAGTATGCAAAATCTCAAGCCAATGCAACTTACGGTTAGAGAGATAGTAGGTATCCGAAAACTTAATCGCAAATGTCGGACATTTTTTATTTGGGGTACTTAATGAACAGGTTCGATAGACTCGCACTTACAATGTACAATTTTTTCTGGCAGTACTTTTCGTTGATTATCTTAAAGATAATTGGCAAAAATGACTACCAGACAAAATGTACAAAGCTGATAGGATCTCAACATCTGTAGTCTGGTAGTCATGTTCACCGATTATCTTGTATCTCTTAACATTACTTACTGCCAATTTATTCGGGTCTGGATAGGGTGGGTAACCTCCTCCAGGGGCCTGAGGGGGGAGGCCTTCAACTTCCTCGTAGGATGGAGGAGGGGCTGCAGGATCTGTAAATACATGTTGCTAGCATAGGTGGAAGGTGGAAGACTCGGTTCCGTGATATAAAAAATGCCCAATGAAAAATTCCCATTACCCAACCGCCCCCCACTCCACCCGTTGTCACACTGTATGCTACGTAACATACAGTGTACCGCACCAACAGGTGGATGGGGTAACAGGATTGTTTTACAATGATGACAATGGGCATTTCTTTATGTAACAGGTCCGAGATTTTCACCTGTGGTTGCTCGATTAGTAGCCAAATTTCATATAATGATCTACGATTTGCAGTCCACTGGACTGCAAATCGTAGATCATTATATGATATTTGGCTACTAATTGAGCACCCACAGGTGAAAAACTCGGACCCGTTACATAAAGAAATGCTCATTGTCATCATCAATCCAACCATAGTGCAAGCGAAGGTTTTGTTGACCGTTATCTTCATAAACAGTGAATTGATGAACCGTCATCAGCTCCATAGACTGCAGTTTCATTTATTTAACCATGTTAAATGTTCCAACGACTTTGTATTCAAATAGTTTTTCAAAGTCATTTGACCATGGACATATGGGCTGCCTCGGTGGGCTATATATTCAAAATATGGATGATGACAAGTTCCACAGTTTCAATCTGCTTACTGGGTCGCTCCCTTCAGGGAGTGAGTGAGTGAGTGAGTGAATAGGGTTTAACGTCCGCTTTTCTGACATAGAGGTACAAGCCTCAGGGAGTCTACACGCAGACGGGTCAACGGGGTCGTGTCCCGTATCCACCTGTCCGAGGGGGGTAAATCCCAACTTCAGAACTCAATATTTACAATCAAAATATATATTCAGTCCTGAAATTAGAACAACCTGATCTGGTGCCAGGTCCTCACCACACCAGCATCATTTATCCCATCCCCTAAAAGTAATAGGATTAGCGCTAATCTTACTTTTATATATGGTGCATAGCCTGACTCAACTCTCACATACAAGAAAGCCAAAAATGTACATGAGGGCCAAATCCGGTATAGTGGGTTCCGGAAAGTATGAATCCAATCGTTAAGCCAGTTTAGTCGCCTTTTACGAGAAGCAATGGCTACTGCAGCACTATTCTCAGGATCAGTTGATCCCGCCCCGGTGCCTGCACGGGGCGTCCCTTCAGGGAAGTCAGGGAAGTAACATCGAACGTAGCGGTTAGCGTCATATTTATTTGACTACCCATAAACATATCGGGTCACGGGACTAGTGATACCACAGGTGATTCTAGCGTGTCTTGGATGGTCAATTATTGTTTGTATATACATGAAACACCTTTCTAAACAATGTACAATACAATTCAAATGTGCCCGGGTGTAAATATAATAGTACTTAGAAAGGTACAAAACTCCCATTCGCGACCATTGTAATGAAAAGCTACACGTAGTAGACAATTGGAACTCGCCTATACAACGCATTACAGCATGTCGAAACCGCTGCTTGGGGTTGGTTTTCGGCATAGATTTTACAGTTGCTAATACATTAACATAAATCTCAAAGATTTTGAGTGTAAACTGCACTAAAAACGCGTCTCACTCACCTAAATTCGCTTTTTAAAATCATACACGTTCACTTCCGCATTCTCAATGACCATTAGCCGCCATCTTTGAAAATATTTCAATCACGTGCACGCAGTGGTTTGGTTGGTTAATTACTGCCTACTGGAGACTGAGGTCATTTCCATTAGCCAACCCAATCAGTGCGTGTCATGTGATTCAATATTTTTTAAAGATGGCGCCTAATATTCATTTTTAACCAGAAAGTGAACGTGTATGATTTTAAAAAGCGAATATAGGTTAGCGAGACGCGTTTTTAGTGCAGTTTACACTCAAAATCTTTGAGATTTATGTTAATGTATTAGCAACTGTAAAATCTATGCCTTGTATAGACGAGTTCCAATTGTCTACTACGTGTGGCTTTTCATTACAATAGTTGCGAATGGGAGTTTTGTACCTTTCTAAGTACTATTATATTTACACCCGGGCACATTTGAATTGTTTTGTACATTGTTTAGAAAGGTGTTTCATGTATATACAAACAATAATTGACCATCCAAGACACGCTAGAATCACCTGTGAGCGATATGTCACGCTAGAATCAACTGTGAGCAATACGTCACGCCGACTTCCAGAATTGTTACAAATCATATCAAATGGTAGTACAGTAATATCGGAACACATACTACATAAACAAGAAGTGTTGCACGTTTTGCACAATAGGTTATGACCGAAATTCGGTATTGAAGTAGATTGCTCTTATAGTTACCTGTCATTTCAACAATTCAAGTGTTTATGCCAACTGTTTGACACAATTGTGTCACTTGAATATTAAGATTGCTGTATGCTGTGACTTTTAATAGAGTTCTTCAACCATACTCGAAATGATGGCAAATATGTCGAGATTCAACTTTTTGACAGGTAGGGCTAAATATTTTCGGACTTGATTTTTGGTATGGCACGGTCTAACTTGTTTGGATCGGATTAGATAGACAGAAACCCAGTGCCAATGTATATATATATACAGTAGTTTTGATTTATTATAAACTTTAAATACGATTTTACTGTGATTTTAAAACATGCCTTACGTATTGTATACGGTGCCACGATAAGCCAGCGTGGGAACGTCAACAACAACAACAACAAGAGAGAGAGAGAGAGATAGAAAAGGTGGGGAGAGACAAAGAGAGAGACACACACACATATATATGTTATATTATATACTATTGTATGAGCATCATATAAGCCAGCTAAAACATATTGGCCCTGAAAAGGGCCGTTAAAGATCAGATTGGACAAATAAGACCATTAGAAATGTCATTAATGTAATAAATATGCACAATTATCATTGGGACGGGCTGTAACTAATGCGGCCTATGTTGCTAAAACTTGTAGCCCAACGCGTTTGCTCTTCTAAATTAACCTGTATTTATTAACTGTAAAGTTGCATTGTAAATTTAGAGCAATACAATATGTTTAAACTAAAATTATCATTTAATTTGTAATACCTTGATAACTGCGGTTTCTATAAAAGGAAGATAACAAAAAATAAATAATGATTTAGAGGAAATCAATAATTGTTCGTACAGTGCATTTTGCTGGTGTACAATATTTATAATGTATAATATATCGACAGCAGTCACAATAGATTATATATGCACATACAGAGAGAGAGAGAGAGAGAGAGAGAGAGAGAGAGAGAGAGAGAGAGCGAGATAGGGGGGGGGGATGGGGAGGGGGGAGGCAAGGTAACACTTATAGTCTAAAGTTCGCTCAATTCCAGCCGAAATATTCGCCCACCACAAGCCCACCCCAGCCCCGACCTACCATTTCGCAAATCAAAAAGTAACACTCCAGTGAATAAGAATCAACACAATGGAAGTATAAGTTATTTTCCAATAGTTAAAATGGCCGCCGCTGGTACCCTTGAGATAATTGCCGGCTGGTAGAAACACACGACCTGCTCAGTCTAAGGGCGCACTTCAATGTATGAGTCGCATGGGGTGAGCATGCATATACCTTTTTAGTATATGCAGTCCGTGGGAAGCTAATTTCTGAGAGTTGTAATAAAACATCATTACAATCAACAGTATGTAACTATGAGGAAAGACGTGTAATAACACCCCTCCCCCTTCTACATGCTGAGCCTGGCCAATTTCACCATGTAGACACATGTGTGTTGCCGACGACACATACACCATTGTGTATGGTTACTCAGCAGACACTAACTGTGGACATATCAAGTAGTTACTGACTGATGCTCATGAAATGAGGAAATGTCCATTGCAAAGAGCTCGAACCACATGGATACGGCTTTCTTTGGTATTGCTCTATAAATTACAAAGCAAATGTTATATATTATCCAACTCTCTGGGAAAGTACTTATATATCATACTTAAAGTTAAACTGTAAGTCCGAGCCTAACTAGAAATGCAGCATGTGCGGCTGTCGGCACACATATGCCCTTTACTTACCTTGCTGAATTCTAAGTTTGACCTTGGGCTTTGAGCTACGGGCCTGGCCTGGGTCTATGCACGATACGTCTCTCATTGTCATGATTGTAGCGAATATTTCATGTTACATTGAAATCCCACTATATCCATGACAACGTTACAGACCGGACACGAATTTAATTCAGAGTTTACATTAGGATTTGGTTCCTAAGTGTGACAAGGGCATTAAAACCATGCAGCTGGGTTTGGGGCACAACACATCGTCTTTTTGTGTGAAACACATATTTTGAAAAGTTTTGACTTGGGTACGTTTTGACCTGAACCCGTATGACTTACTCCCGTGGAAATAGCCACTACCTTTATGCGGAAGTGAAACAATGGCGTCGATGTCAGAGCCACTTAATCTTGAGAGAGGTAATTATTACATTTAGCATCGTATACGCTAAAGCAACCATTTACTTGCTTGGCCAGTTTTATCGTTATGTAATAAGTTACCTTAAAGTTCACGTTGCATGTTCAGAATTGGCGTTTTCTCAGTTTTATTTCATTTCCAACATCTGAATTTCTTCTCTTTATCTAACTACTAATGGTACCCTACTAATACTAGTAGAAACCGACCAGCACCAGTAACTGTCAGAAATGTATTTACATTTTCATTATATGCTTTACAACGATGGCACTTGTAACTTGACATATCTTTATTAAAGAAGCTGAATTATGGTAGCAAAAGATCTGATTCGCTATAATTTCTGCCAGGGAATCCTGTGAGTGGAATCGTACTGGTAGGGTAGGTAACCCGTTAACCGGTGTGTACCATTCACCGGTGCAATCCGAAATATCCGAATATAAGTCTCATGGTATTGTATACATCCGGGCTTGTCACGCGTATGTTTTTACGCATGCATCTGCCACCTGTTGAAGGTGAATAATCTACTAGAATGAGCTACTTACGGATAAATGATCATAATTATTATAATTTCTAACTTCATGAACCAGTTTCCTAGCCAGGTCATAACATAGATCCAACAAGTCCCTTCCCGACTGTCTTTGCATACTTTGAATTTTTATCATCAGCCAAGTTACGCAAGAGTTACATCTCTCATGCTTTTCCACGAATCAGAGGTCACGTTATTGCCAAATATGGTAATTTTCCGGTGCACGCACCTGCAGTATCCTCTATAAATTTATCCATTGAGGTGACTTAGGTGTATTTTTAATTTTCTAATACCATGTTCTAAATAAGGCTGTAAATCATCCCAGGATCTATATTAATCAACCAATTATGACATGTACTATTTGTCAGTAGTGTTTACTATCTTAATCAATTGTAGACATTGATCAGCTGCAGAGAGGATTACAAATGTACATATAATATATACACATATAAATTTGCTACTGATACCTCCTTTTCTAGTTTTAGTTACCGCTCAATAATAACAGGAACCAATTACATTTATTATCATTTAAAAACAAAAAAAACAATGTTAAAACCAACATTTGTTAGTATTACAAAAGATAGAGTGATAAATCTGCATGAAACCACATCCAGCATTTTAGCTAGGGATTTTTTTTCATTACACTGGTGAATGGTATTGCGTCATCGCAGTCAGCTATGTAGGTCAATACAAGATGGCGGGCAATATTTACGATGTGGGAACCACACACGCACACTATATCTCGTATTTTAAAAGAAAATAAGATGTACGTGAATATCGTGTGTAATTCATTTGGAATTGTTTATTGTTAGGCTTGTGTGTACCGATTTAATTATTAATGCACCGGTGAACGGGTTCCTAAGGCTAACTGGCTACGGACGGTACAGGAGTAGATTGCAAGAGTTACAGTTCGCAAAGTATGGGTTTTGTGACCAGTGTATATCCAGATCAACATATGCATCCACACAGTCTGGTCAGGATCTGCAGTTCACCATTTCATCAAAGTTTCACCCATCCTGCTTCTAACAAGCAATATATATATAGATCGTTATCAGGCTACATGAGTATATTTGATCAGTAGCTAAATTGGTCACAAATCCCATATATTTAATTTGTCCCTGAATTAAATATTTTTGGTACATTGGGCAGTATGAATCAGTCACGGTCCCTCCTTGGGAATTCAGGAGGTTCCGTCAACTGGAGGTTTCGTCAATTAGGCAAAATAGAGTGAAAAGTCGAGTGGTTCCGTCAACTGGTTACCGGTTCGTCAATTAGGCGATTATAGTTGAATGGTATTGATCACACCTCGGCTAATTGAATTTCGCATTTTCACCAAGTAGTTGACCTTTGAGCGTTTAGTAATTATTACCGTCAAATGACCGATCAGTTAATTCGTGATGATTAATCATGATTCAAATAGTTAATTCGTGATGATTATTTATGATTCACTCAAGCTAATTGTCAATTGATGGCTTTTTGCCTGATCCATGTCAACTGCACAAGCGCTGAAACATATAAATGGGTGGGCAATTTGTAATTTCCTCACTACAATTCATCATGGATGATAAGTCGTACTGCGTCTTGTGTTCTGGTGTGGTTACTGCCCGTATGCATGTTATATGCTGCGACGGCTGCAGTCGGTGGCACCATAGGAAATGTGATACTGGTATGTTTTCATTATATTTTATTAATATTATAGTGTAACTGTATTTCATGATCGTAAATAGTATGACTTTCCATAAATAAAATATAGTTTTTATCACTTATTACATTACATCTACATGTAAATAGTATGAATTTCCAAAAATATGCCCAACATGCCGAAATTATGCTAACGTATGTCTTCTATTCAACAGATTGTGTATCTGTTCATGGCTCACAAATGCTGAATAAGCGGGTGATTATACAAATTAATACACAAAATATACACCTAAAGATACTTTAAAATGTTATTAAAATATCTACCTTTAAATGCCCATATACAACTAAACATACTTTGAAATATCAACAAATATCTGTCATTATTATCCACTTTAATGACCATCAATTATCTGATCAATTGTATGGCACGTGCCGATCATTAGCGAGCTTTACTCTAAATTGCCTAATTGACGAACCGGACGCATAGTTTACGAAACCTCTCAGTTGACGAAACCTCCAGTTGACGGAACCTCTGACACCCCCTCCTTGGGCACCAAATGTAACAGGGTGAGAAAAATGTGCACTTGACCCGGGACTCAAACCCGGTAGCTCTGGTTTACCATACCATCGGTCTAGCCGACTGAGCAAACTGGGCACAAATCACCACCTTCACCCCTTAGTGAGTTACATACCATGACATGTTGTCAGCCACATCATTAGATCCTAATCTAACTGACTCTGCAAGAGGATTAGGGGGTTGTTTCACTAAACTTCGTACAACTAAACATTTTGTAAGTGCAAAATTATGATAGTCTGTAAATTTCACATTAGCAATGTTTGCTTGTAAACAAGTTTTGGATTTATAAATCCATCAATTGAAATTTCCAGAGAATCTTAAATTTGCACTTACATGTACGAACATCTTAGTCGTACAAAGTTTAGTGAAACGAGCCCCAGTAATTGCGACAATTGTCGTAAGGTACTGGCCATTTTCTTGACCGATAGGCTGCCCATTGTTTCCCTTCTCTGTTCGCAGATATCCACAGAGCAATAGAGCTGCTGGACACACTGCAGAAAAGTAAGTTTCTATCTAATTGATCATGCACCAGTCTACTTCACAGTGGAGTCACAGGTTGAAGTAACGGACCGAGGTCTATAAATACATTAAATATACCTAAAAGCATTAATAAGTGGGAAAAAAAAGTTTCAAAAGTTAAACAAATATTCTTTACTCTCTCATCATGCTCCTATACACAGAAGTAAAGAATATTTTTTTTTAACTTTTTTATTTTCTCTTATTATTATTAATGCTTTTAGGTATATTTAAAGTATTTATAGACCTCGGTCTATTACTTCAACCTGTGAGTGGAGTTTGATGAAATATCCTAGCAAATATGGCAATGGTTTTATTCTGTTGTTGGTAATCCGTGACATTACAATATTTTTGTCAAAGAATCGGTTACCTTACTGGAGTCGGTGTGTTATGCAAATTGGGAAACATCTTGTTCTTAGGCTGAAGTTATTTATGTTTGTGATACATCAGAATAATTACATTGCATAACTTTTAAATTGTATATCTTTACATTAGCTATTTCATGCATTTTAAATATCACAATATCGGCTTGGTACATATTTTACTTAATTAATTTGTAACAATTTTACATATACAAGCAGTGTGTGAGGATTGGAATGAAAGATTGCTGTCTTATAGAGTTCCTCTCCAGTATTGGCTTACAAATGATATTTCTATGCTTGGTGGATTTGGGGTAATGATCATTATTACTTTTCAATTTGTTTGTGTAATACAGATCTCCAGTTAAGGTGCGTAATTTGATCAACTTTGGGGGGAATTTTCTTATTTCTTCACCAAAAATGGCAAGTTGGGAGTGCTTTAGAATCGTCTCATTGAGACGATTCTAAAGAACTCCCAACTTGCCATTTTTGGTGAAGAACTTAGAAAAATACCATGCATGAATATTTGGTCAAATTACGCAGCTTAACTAGAGCTCTGGTAATAGCTGATTGCTTTATATGTCCTGTCTGATTATTATATATGCTTGATTCCAAAATTTGGCAGATTGTAAAACGCTACATTGTTGCAGGCGGCCAAGTCCCGCCACAGAAGTTAGCCGCCCTACAGCGTGTGCTGCAGAGTGATTTCCTCAATGCAGTAAGGGAGGTGTATGAAAGTGTCTATGAGACGGTAGACATCTCGGGCAATCCCGAGGTCAGGGCCAATGCCACGGCTAAGGTATGCAACTATGGAACGATAATAGCAACTTGCATACACTGAGCAGCTATTCAAACATAAAATACAACTTGCTATTAGCAAGTTGTATTTCATGTTTGAATAGCTGCTCAGTGTATCTTAAAGACAGGGCTCCAGATAAGGTACGTATTGGCGTATTTTACACACTTACCGTATTTTAGCAGAATACGCATTGATTATCAAAAGTGGGAGTACAAAATACTCACAGCAATGTGAAAATGTGCATTGATTTTCAAATTGAGTAGTGAAAATGCTGTAATAAAGTTGAAAATTTACTTCGCTGAGCTGCAAAAAGCAAACACTGTTTGCATTTTGCAGCTCAAATAAGTGAATTTTTAAATTTGTTTTATTTTTTATCACAATTTGTTCCATATTTAAGAAGGAATAAAATAAATAATACATTTGTAAAAGTAAAATACGCATTGAATTTGAAATATGGGGGTTTACTACTCTTTAGATACAAAACTTATCTGGAGCTCTGCTTAAAGATAAATCTGTCTTAAAGATTCATAATCTTAATGTTTGATCTTACTGGGATTCACACCTTTGGATAAATGATTCAGTCTAGTAAGGGTGCCTCTTCACAGACCAGGGTAGTAGTCAAGCAATGGACAGCATTATGGTTGGGCCAGCTGACAACATAATCGCTAATTTCCCCCATATTTTCCAAATTCCAAGTGTGAAAAATAGATTCTAAGCTTGAAAACACCCCAAAACGTTACTGTAGAAAACCCTGCAATATTCATGTATTTCCAGGCCACTGTAGCCGCGTTTGCGGCGAGTGAGGGCCACGCCCACCCAAGGGTGGTGGAGATGCCCAAGACGGAGGAGGGGCTGGGCTTCAACGTGATGGGTGGTAAGGAGCAGAACTCGCCCATCTACATCTCACGTATCATCCCCGCGGGAGTCGCAGACCGGCACGGTGGACTCAAACGTGGCGACCAGCTCATCTCTGTCAACGGAGTGGTAAGGATTAGTTAAAAAAAACATACTTACGTACAGTGTACTTGAAGATTAATGGTGGTTCGGAGTGTTAACTCTTCAACCCTAAATACCGGAATGGACTGATATGTTAATTTAAGGACCAATTCAATCGTCACAAAATGGTTTTCAGGCTAGTCCATTTATATGAAAGGGGTGTTTGTTCTCTAAAAAGTATTAAAAGTACTTGCAAAAAGTGCAGCTTCTGATGAGATGGCTCATCTGGATCTACACTCTGTAGTGTTGAAAGATTCATGCAAGTAAATTAAAGATGTTTTATAAACAATTAGCAGCATTTCAATAATAAACTAAATGTTGGTTATGTATTTGGTATGTATGTAATGAAGAATGAATTGGTATTCTAACTATACACTTTATTATACATAAACATATATGTGACTGTTCACTGAGAGGGAGCGTATGTAAAAGTAGTAATTAGCAGCATAGCAGCACTATATATAGGTATCAAATACAGCAGCAGGGCTCCAGATAAGGAATTAGTAATTGAGTATTGTCACTCCATCATTTCTGAAGCAATTGGGTATTTCAAAATTGTAATTGGGTAAAATAAAATCACACTACTGTTTACACATCAACATACAGCAATTATTGAATAGTTTGCTTCGAAATGAAAATGCATCTTGGTGTTTCATTAGAATTGTCTCCTTGGAGACAATTCTAATGAAATACCAAGATGTGTTTTCATAGAAAATACAAAAAATATGCTATATTTGGGGTCCGTTTATTGTTTTCTGCAGCATGATAAATGTACCACAAATTCGTTATTGCTTTTTGATACTTGATAAGTCTGATTTCAATTGGGTTTTTGGCAACCACATAGTTATACAACCTGTATACATCAAATTACATGTATGAATGTGATACTACAACAGCTGTAACTTTGGAAATGGGGCTTATGGGTTTTGCGACCAGTGTAGATCCAGATCAGCCTGTTCATCTGCACAAACTGATCAAAATCTGCACTGTTCTCCATTCCATCAAAGGAACACTGCATGCTTACAAAAAGTGATGTAAACCGTTATCGGGCTACACGAGTGCTATATACAAGTTTTCCTACTGCAGTGAGTGATATATCTGGCATTCACCAGAGCTCCAGATAAGGTGATTATTGGCACATTGTACTCACTTATTTTAGCAGAATACGCATTCATTATCAAAGGTGGGAGTACAAAATACTTGCAGCAATGTGAAAATACGCATTGATTTTCAAATTTAGTAGTGAAAATACTGTAATAAAGTTGAAAATTTACTTAGTTGAGCTGCAAAAAGGAAACAATGTTTCCTTTTTGCAGCTCAAATAAGTGAATTTTTAAATTTGTTTTATTTTTTATCATTTGTTCCATATTTAATATTTAAAGGAACACAACCAATAATACATTTGTAAATGTAAACTACACATTTAATTTGAAATATGGGGGTATGATACTCTTTAGATACAAACTTCTTATCTGCAGCTCTGATTCATTACGTAGATGTGTGGGCTGACTGACGAAGTGAGCTGGTTTATCATGATCCATATAATCATTCTCTGGCCATTTACATTTGCAGAGTGTGGAAGGTGAACATCATGAAAAGGCTGTAGACTTGCTGAAATTGGCCCACGGTAATATTATGCACATGTTTATTCTCAATTTTCGAAAAAGATGGGTATATTGTTGTCTCTTTGAGACGGTTCAAATGAGTGGTAACAACATATACTTTAGAAAGGAAATAAAGAAAATAGGGATTTTTTCTCTCAAAAGGTTCATACTACTATATTTCCAGCACAAAAATATTTACACAATTCCCTAACATTTGATTGGCCCGTAGCAAGTCTCTGTCCAAAATTTATATCCCAGTAAACTCCCATGCCAAACTACTTTCCGTAACCGTCAGGCGCAGTTAAAATAATTCTTAAGAAAACGGAAAATAAACACATTTTCTTGATGAATTTATTTCAAATGCTGGAATTATAAGGAATGAATGGCCTTTTCGTTGAATTTATTGGGGATATAAACTTGGAAAAGTCGCGGGAATACTGGATGAGGCCTTAATAAATTACAATTTTCGATTTGTTTTTTTCTCTCCAAAATTGTGATTTTTTATCGCTTCGTCTAGTATTCCCGCGACTTTTCCAAGTTTATACCCCGATAAATTCCACAAAAAGGCCATTCATTCCTATAATAATTGTAATGGGTTAATGGCGAATCTTACTGCAATTCACACCAGCGCCCAAGTAATCTGGTGAAGTAAGGGTGCCTTTCACCAGATCGGTAGCCTATTTCACCAATATTGCAAAGTATACTTTTCTAGCAAAGTATTCTTTGAGGGAGGAATCATTTATTTTACCCGAAATGTATTATGTCATATAGAACTAACAACTTCATATATTTCATGATTAAAAGTATGCAGAATTATTATACTGAATTTATTACATTATCACAGCCAAAATGGCTGTGATAATGTAATAAATTCAGTATAATAAATTTATCCTAAAAATTTAATTTTTTTCCCTCAAAGCATACTTTGCAATGTTGATGAAATAGGCTACATATCAGGACACTATCAGTGCTGAGTTTTATTGTAATTTCAGTGCTGAATGTTCAGTACTCTCTCATACAGTTTCAAACCCATCTGTTGATGTTTAATGGACGTAAATCCCCAATCAATCAATTCAGGGATCGGTTGTGGTCTGGGTCGCATATTCGACCTTATTTCCAGAGATTGTGTGTTCGTTCAATCACCATCCTGGGCATGAAAAAATGCTTTCATAGTATCACACTAGTCTTTTGGATGAGACTTTAAACCGATGTCCCGTCCGTATATGACCGTAGCTGTTACTAGGACATAAAACCCATCCACAATCAATATTCCTAATCCTATTGTGGTCGAGACGCCAGTTTTCGGGGTAGTCAGAGTTTTCGGGGTATTCACATATTTTGTAATTTATAGAAATGTGTGCAGCTGCGATGTGCTTTACGTCAGGTCATTAAAATAACCATGACTTGACATACATTAATTATGTCCTTTAAAAACGCCACCAAATCCAGTGTTTGGACTAAATACTGGGATTTTTGCTATTTCAGGCATTTTGTTCACGAACCTACCGTGGTTTTCTGCATCCGCCATTAATCTGCTCTTTAATATTGTTAAAATCATAAACAATATAAAAGTTTCAAGTTTTCCTTCACTGTGCCTCAGTTATCTGCGACGAATTAGCAAGTCTATTGACACTTTCGAAACATACCCCAAAAACACCAACCATAAGTCAAGATTCAAACGCGCTAGTGGGTGGTAGGTGGGAGCATGTGATGGGTAATTTAACGATCGGGGTTCATCCTTACCGGAATCCCGACTGGAGACCTGGTTTGGCCCTCACATACGTCTTTGGCATTTTGTATGTGACAGTTGAATCTGGTTATACCCCTTATAAGAGTAATCCTACCGGTATTACTTTTAAATAGTGGAAGGGGCCAAGTGACTTTGGTGCGGTATGGACCTGGCACCAGGTCAGGTTATTCTAATTTCAGGGCTGAATATGTTGTATCTCGATGTAAATATTCCGTTCTGATTTTGGGATTTTCCCCCCAATGCAGCAGGTTAAAACGGGATCGAACCTGTTTGCCCGGCCTTACATGACCTTAGCTGTTGATAGGCCGTTAAACACCAATAAACAAAATCAAACGCGCTAACGCGACTTTTAATCTAACACCAATCTTATTTTGAAGGCCAGAAACATTGAAAGAAATGTTTACCATTGGATTGAACTGACAAGTCAGCTCATATGTTATGTTTTATTAAAATCGCTAGTTGATGAACTTGTTAATACCCCGAAAACTAGACCCACCATCATACTTTTAGAGGAAGGGGCCAAGTGACTTTGGTGTGGTATGGACCTGGCACCATGTCAGGTTATTCTAATTTCAGGGCTGAATACATTTTTTCCTCTATGTAAATATTCCATTCTGATTTTGAAATCCCACCCTCAATGCATCAGGTTAAATAGAGAATAGTAGGTTAGTGCCGTGAATGGGAAAAAATATCTGGCAAGGCTCAGGAAACGGGATGGGCGAGGCTCTGCCGAGCATATCCCGTTTCTGTGCCGCGCCAGATATTTTTTCCAATTCACTGCACTAACCGACTATTCTATTTATCCCGTCAACACCTACAAATTGCTGTAAAATGCAAAAATAGTATTGACTGGATATCAAAAATGTTTCACGGCACCGTGTTTCACGGCACATACGCACTGTGTTTACGGGATAAATACTGGATCAAACCTATCGGCCTGGCCTTAAATTACCGTAGCTGTTGATAGGCCATTAAACACCAATAAACAAACAAATTTACACCATTACAGGTACGGTGAGATTAGTTGTGCGCTACACGCCCCGGGTTCTGGAGGAAATGGAGGCCCGATTCGACAAGACGCGAACGTCACGAAGACGACAGAATCCATGAGGCGTCCAACCATCATCATATCATATTTCGACCTAGCCATGGGGGTTGTCTCTCATCTCACATCTCTGCTTGTCGCTGACATTGATTAACCCGTAAAAGGCGGGAAACAAAAATTAAAGGGGTCAGTAGAAGAAGGGGGCTAAGTCCCAAAGAGACTTAACCCCTTTCTTCTACTGACCCCTTTAATAAAGGGACTTAACCCCCTTCTTCCACTGATCCATTCAATTGTCATCTACTGGTTTTCATCTTAAAGGTACATGCCCACTCAGTAGGCACAAACTTTTGTTTATGTCAAAGACATCATCCGAGACATTTTCTGGCAAAATAAACATTCATTCACCATTACCCCACGTATTGATTGGCATTGTTATACATTTTATATCAGATGTAAATTTCCACACTGATATTTTGGGCGATAATCGCGTTTCCTTAAAATGTTAACGGATATTTCTATTTATTCTCTGTATTTAATTTTTGATGCGCAATGATCATAATGTATAATCTGATGAAAATAATATTTTTTCAGGTGACACATTTAATAGTATAAATAATTAAAAAATATCGTGCCTCATTTGCATATGAAAATAGCCTGATACCACCGTGAGTCACTATCAGTAAAATACATATTACTAAATTATTATATCTGTATAGCGGGCACTCGTAATTTTTAGAACTGGTGAAATAGTGACACAATAATACACTTATTTAATTAATATCTAGGTTAGCGCTTGGATATTGAAATTATTAGCCTGATAATGCGACCATAGACAATACTATTTTACTATCTGTGTGAAAAACATACCGGTAGTACTTTTTCAAGTAATTTCTGAAATTATTAGTAGATACAAAATTATTAGTAGATAATTTCAGCACAAAAATATTTACACAATTCCCTAACATTTGATTGGCCCGTTTTTAAGTCTCTGTCAAAAAATTATATCCCAGTAAACTCCCACGCCGAACTACTTTCCGTAACCGTGAGGCGCAGTTAAAGTAATTCTTAAGAAAACAAACACATTTTCTTGATGAATTTATTTTAAATGCTGGAATTATAAGGAATGAATGGCCTTTTTGTTGAATTTATCGGGGATATAAACTTGGAAAAGTCGCGGGAATACTGGACGAGACTTTTCCAAGTTTATACCCCGATAAATTCCACAAAAAGGCCATTCATTCCTATAATAAAATGTAAATTTCTGAAATATGAGTTATGGCTACTGCGGCCAACCTAGCCTTGTACCTACTGAGTGGGCATGTACCTTTAAGCTTATTTTATAACAAAAACATTCTTCTTCATCACTGGAGAATCATGTGTTTTATACGATTCTCATGTGCTGTCAAAACTTGCTCCTCAAGAAAATGGTATATGTTGTTAACTTGCGACATTTACAGCTATGGCTCATATTCAAAAACAATTTTGTTAAATTCTCATCTACACAATTGCGATTAGGCAGAAAATGTCATGGACTGCCCTGCCCATATGTACTTGTATTTAAAGTTCAAATTTGACATTTATTAGAACATTTGCACTGACATCAATTGTTTGCCAATCTTTAGCAGATTTGTTCACATTTACTAACATGTGCATGTAGATGGGAACTGGTAGCATTTGTGAACTTCGGTAAAGTGAAAAGCAGGGGCCCGTTTCACTAAACTTTGTACGACTAAAATGTTTGTAAGTGCAAATTTAGGATCGTCTGGAAATCTCAATTGATGGATTTACATTTATTGAGCATAGGCTGCATTTGCAGCTTATGCTCAATAAATGTAAATCCAATCATTGTTTACAAGAAAACATTGATAATGTGAAATTTACAGACTATCGTAATTTTGCACTTTATACAAACATTTTAGTCGTACAAAGTTTTATAGTGAAACAGGCCCCAGATTCTTAAAAATAATCATACAAACTTTTTTTATTGTACAACGTTTAGTGAAACAGGCCCGTTTGCCAGGAGCAAGTGTCACTCGGCCACAATTTTGTCTTGCTAATCATTGTAAAAATACTGTGGTTTGCAATATTCTCATTGGAAACAGCGATTGTGTTTGTTTTCATAGTTAACATTCTAGCTTGTAGTTGTAGGCCATGCCTTTTAGGATATTCTAATATAAGAGTGATATTCTTATAAATCTAACATTCCATTCTTAGCCTGTATCGAGTTGTAGTACAGTATCTTTTAAGCAATTGTGAATCAGTACAGAGCTCCAGATAAGGTGCATATTGGCGTATTTTACGCACTTACTTTAATAGCAGAATATGCATTGATTATCATTAGTGGGTGTACATATACTAACAACAATGCGAAAATACACATTGATTTTCAAATCAATTAGTGAAAATACTGTAATAAGTTGAAAATTTACTTAGTTGAGCTGCAAAAAGCGAACAGTGTTTGCTTTTTGCAGCTCAAATATTAAGTGAATGTTTAATATTTATTTTATATATCATTTATTCCCATTTGCTATTAAGGTAGAAAATAAATAATACAGTTGTAAAAGTAAAATATGCATTGAATTTGATATCCGGGGGTATAATACTCTTTTAACACAAAACTTATCTGGAGCGCTGACAGTAGTGTTTAAAAAAACTCGACTTTTTCAGCCATAATGAATTAACATGGTATGTTCCATGCTAATCTTGAACTATTCCATTATTAAATAAAAAAAACGGGTTTTGTTGCACCTTCTTTAAACTAACGACAAACATTGCAGATCCTGATGAGACGGCTCGTTACGAGCCGGCTCATCTGGATCGGCAGTGTTTGCAAATGTTGGCTACATTGTACCGTATGTAGGGTTGAAAGGGTTAATGTATGTATATATCCATACAAACTTATGCTATACGTATTATGAAACCATTTGTAATGATTCGAATAACCATCAAGTGGATGGTTGGTCGGGAGCACGCGAAGGGTAATTTAACGATCGGGGTTCATCCTTACCGGAATGCCGACTTGCATGGTTTGGCCCTCGTGTACATTTTCGGCCTTCTGATCCTTGAGAGCTAAAACCTGTTATACTCCATTAAAAAGTAATAAGATTAGTACTGATCATATTACTTTTGTGGTTGGATGGAGCAAAGTGACTGTGGTGTGGACCCGACACCAGGTCAGGATATTCTAATTTCAGGGCTGAATATATATTTTTCTGTAAATATCGAGTTCTGATTTGGGAATTTACTTCATTATGTACAGGTTAAATACTGGATAGTCCAACCCGTTGGCCCAGCCTTAAATGGCATTAGCTGTTGATAGGCTGTTAAACACCAATAATAAAATCAAATAACCATTGTCTCATATCACTGCCATTGGTCTGATGGATACATTACCATAGACATTTGGAAACTTCATGTGAGCTCCGATTACCTCAGCACGTATTAGTGTCGAGGCCTGCTTCGTAAACAAAATTGCCGCATTATTTATGTTACTTGCGGATAGAAAATGTATGGGATGAAGAAACATACACACATTATATGCATGGGTTGTGGTTTTTAAATTTAACATCTGTAGCCCTTGCACAAGATACAGTCTGTGTTTATATTGCACATGAAAGTTTTCATGTACGACTTTTGTATTAAGCTGAAAAGATAACACATGCGTAAAAATGAGATATGAAAGTTATCTTTCTTTAATATTATCCAGAATTTTGAGATAATTTTAATTACATGTATATTTTTCTCACCCCGAAACTGAAAAATAGTAGGTAAAATAATGATTTACAATCATTTTAATCTCCATGAATAAGAATTAAAGTGTAATTAAAAGGTATAGACCGAACAACTAATTTCCCTCTTTTTTTTCAATAAATTCTAAAAAAAATAATTATTCCTGTAATGTGCTTCAATTCATAGTTGTCTTTCTAATTGAGCCCCTATGATTGTTAACTCTTTGCATGCTGGGAAACTGGTGAGCTATACATAGTTTAAAAAATAGCGGACAAAAATCATCATATTTTCTTTTATTTCTCCTTGTAAATATCATGAATGTCTTGGAATTTCATTAGAATTGAGTCCTGAGGACTCAATTCTAATGAAATTCCAAGACATATTTACAGAGAGAAATAAAACATATACTCCAAATTTGTTTTGCGGATATTTTCACCGCTAGCATGCAGAGTTAATAGATATTCGTTTCTCTTTTGGACAAAACATTTTTCTGTGCACAAACAATGCCAATTTGAGATATCAGTATCACGTGCACAAATTAATCCTATTGCACTTTCACAAACTATTATTGCTAAGGCCATTATAAAATATATACTAGATTCTCATCCCCGCCCGCCCCGAGAATTAAGGCCCACCCAGATTTATTTTGATTGGCAATACGTTGTAGTTGCTTGGGAGAATGCGATGGGTAATTACATATTTTCAGAGATAAATAAGAAAGACATTGATGAATTGTCATTTCTATTAAAAGTTAGAGAGTGTAGCCATTATTTTCATTCCCAGCATGCAAATAGTTAACACAACCGATGGTCGGTATTTCCCATATCCTGAGAATATAGTTCCCCCCCCCACCCCCCGCTCTCATTTTGAAAAAAAAATGGATGTGAATCTAGCATTTATTTTATAATGGCCTAAGGGGCAAATGTTTCCCTGGGCAGACTTCTCATCGCTGCTATCTACACGTGTTGTGATTTTGAAGACATTTATGTACATTATATATACATGTACAGCGTTTACACACTTTCATTTTTGTCGTCTTTGTCATTAGGACATATTTTCATATATCCTTGCCAGGTTCTGCATGCCTAGACGTTATTTAAATGTTCAACTTTTTTATTATATAATTACTTTTCTTTAGATGGGATTACCGTATGTCAACTTCTGTGACAGGAGCTAAAATGGTCAAAACCCCTAAGTAACCTCAACTTTGTGAAAACTTGTCACATAGGACATCAACAGATGTGTCTTATCACAATAGCATCGCCAGCAGTTAATCAACTGATCGTCTTGAACTATAGGATTTTATAAATGACATAATATTGTATGTACAAACATTTATCATGTATCAAATTATGTAATAAATACAAATTAATAGGCAGTTATTCATTCATTTATCAACATATCCTTATTTATGGTATAAGCCAGAGCTCCAGATAAGCTGCGTATTTGCTTAAATACTCAATTAAAATTGCCAAAAACCCAAATTAAAATCAGAAGTAGGGCGTATCAAAAAGCAACAACAATTTTGTGGTACCTTTATCATGCTGCAGAAAACAATAAACAGACCACAAATATAGCATATTTTTCTTATTTTCCATGAAAACACATCTTGGTATTTCATTAGAATTGTCTCGGAGACAATTCTAATGAAATGCCAAGACGTGTTTTCATTTTGAAGCAAACTATTCAATAATTGCTGTCTGTTGATGTGTAAACAGTAGTGTGATTTTATTTTACCCAATTAAAATTTTGAAATACCCAATTGCTTCAGAAATGATGGAGTGAAAATACTCGATTACTAATTCCTTATCTGGAGAGCTGGTATACGCTACTGAGGATGGTTTGCAGAGATGCCTATTTTGACTAATTCATCCTTAACCCTTTATACACCGCTATCTTAATTTTGTTGTTGTCTGCTGTTTATTTTCTATTTTCCATTTTTATCATCAAAAACATGCCTTGTCAGCACTTTAAGAGTAATTTACAACATGATTTGACAGCACTTCAGAATCATTTCCATTGGAAATGATTCTGAAGTGCTGTCAAACCATGTTTTTATTGAGAAATAAGGCAAGATATAAAAGCAACAGCAGACGATAATTGTTGTGAGTAGCGGTCTAAGGGTTAAAGACGTGCTTTGTCAGCACTTTAGAACAATTTACAACATGATTTGACAGCACTTCAGAATCATTTCCATTGGAATCCATTGGAAATGATTCTGAAGTGCTGTCAAACCATGTTTTATTTGAGAAATAAGGCAAGATATAAAAGCAACAGCGGACAACAATTGTTGTGAGTAGCGGTCTAAGGGTTAAAGACGGGATTCTAGTTATAGTAGTATGAAACTTTTTAGGGGGAAAAATCGTATTTTCTTTATTTCATCTTGAAAGTAAATGTTACCACTCATTGAACCGTCTCGACGAGTGGTAACAACATATACCTTTATGGAGAATTTAACAAAATAATGGTGGGTGGTTGGTCGGGCGAACACGATGGCGTAAATTAATGGTACGGGTTCCTCGTTATAAGGCCCCGTGCAGGCACCGGGGCGGGATCAACTGATCCTGAGAATAGTGCTGCAGTAGCCATTGCTTCTCGTAAAAGGCGACTAAACTGGCTTAACGATTGGGTTCATACTTTCCGGAACCCACTATACTGGATTTGGCCCTCATGTACATTTTTGGCTTTCTTGTATGTGAGAGTTGAGTCGGGCTATGCCCCATATATAAAAGTAAGATTAGCGCTAATCCTATTACTTGTAGGGGATGGGATAAATGATGCTGGTGTGGCGAGGGCCTGGCACCAGATCAGGTTGTTCTAATTTCAGGACTGAATATATATTTTGATTGTAAATATGGAGTTCTGAAGTTGGGATTTACCCCCCTCGGACAGGTGGATACGGGACATGACCCCGTTGACCCGTCTGCGTGTAGACTCCCTGAGGCTTGTACCTCTATGTCAAAAAAGCGGACGTTAAACCCTATTCACTCACTCACTCACTCCTTGTTATAGGAATCTTTGGCTCTTGTTACCTGGGAGTTGAATTGGGTTATTGCCCATTATAAAAGTAGTAAGCTTATGGGTCCAAGTGATCTGGTGTAGTTAGGGTGCCCATCACTGGAACAGCACACCGTCTTTCAATGTGGAGTTTTTATTCTAATTTCAATGCTGATTTTACAGTGCTCCCTCTATCATAGATGCGTTTTTGTCCCCTCGCCGATAAATATTATAGCGTTAGTCCATGTACGTACATACATGTGTGCGTTAGTAACACCTTTCATTTTTCAATAACTTGAATTTCTTAACTGATTTTGATAATATTTATCCACAATGAGTGTAGGGCAGGGATTCCGCTGGGGAAAATAAAAAAAAATCGCCACTTAAAAAAATTGGCGATAAAAAATTACAATTTTCGAAAAAAAATCACAAAAAAGGTTGTTTTTTTTTTATGATTTTTTTCCGAAAATTGTAATTTTTTATCGCCAATTGTTTATTTTTATCGCTAATTGCGAAAGTGCCGATCGCCAGCGGAATCCCTTGTAGGGATGGTGCTTTGTTTTGCATCTGACCCACATCTGACCGCCCAAGGTCACCGAGGACTTGTGTTCACCTTGTTTGTAAGGCATATTTTTATTATCACGGCTGCCAACGAGGGGAGGGATTAGTATAGTGATAATGATGCCCTACTTCTTTTTGTTTATGTGTAATGTTAATGCTGATTGTGCTGTGTCAGCTCTCCCCACACATGCAGGTATATGTATATAGCCTTGCTGTTTGAACCGACGTATAACCCCAATCCGTCAAGATGAACGAGAAAAATTAACCAATTGACTGCTATTGCGGTTTATGCAAACAGTGCAGATCCAGATGAGCCGGCTCGTAACGAGCCGTCTCATCAGCATCTGCACTTTTTGAAAGTAATTTTCATAACTTTGAGAATAAAAAATACCACCTTTTCATAAATGGACTAGTGTGATGCACTAGTTTGTCACCTTGACCTTGCGCTAAGGGTTTGGGTGGTGGGTCGTGGATTTGCTATAGCATGATAGAGGGTCATCTGAGGAATGCATGTATGAAATAACAAGGCGTTCCATGAAAGGAAATAGATATGATATAAAGACATTTACCCCAACGTTAAGTTTATGAATGTGCTAAGTTTGTGACCTTTGGGGTAAGGGTTGGGTGGTGGGTCATGGATTTTTTACAGCACGATAGAGGGTCATCTGAGGAATGCATGTATGAAATAACAAGGCGTTCCATGAAAGGAAACAGATATGATAAGACATTTACCCCAATGTTAAGTTTATGAGTGTGCTAAGTTTGTGACCTTGACCATGGGGTAAGTCATGGATTTGCTATAGCACGATAAGAGTATCATCAGATGAATGCATGTATGAAATATCAAAGTGTTCCATGAAAGGAAACAGATGTTACAAGACATTTACCCCAACGTTAAGTTTATGAATGTGCTAAGTTTGTGACCTTGGGGTAAGGGTTGGGTGGTGGGTCATGGATTTGCTATAGCATGATAGAGGGTCATCTGAGGAATGCATGCATGAAATAACGAGGTGTTCCATGAAAGGAAACAGAAGTTGACATTTACCCCAACGTTAAGTTTGTGGACGCCGACGATGCCGGGGGTATGCCATAAGCTCTTCTGCACTTTGTGCAGGTGAGCTAAAAATGCGTGTTCATCTACACAGTGGGTAAGAATGGATGGAACACTGTTCCCTGTCAAACACATTGTTTATTGATCACAATAAATAACAATAATAAGACGTGAAAATACAAGAAAAGACACCTCAATAATGGCCAGTGATACCAGTCGGATGATTGATCGATTTATTGGTGTTTAACGGCCCATCAACAGCTATGGTCACAAGGCCGGGCCAACGAGTTTGATTCCACATTTAACAGGGATTCCGCTGGGGAAAATAAAAAAATCGCCACTTCAAAAAAATAATATATATTTTTTTGGATTTTTTTTCAAAAATTGTAATTTGTAATTTTTTATCGCCAATTGCGAAAGTGGCGATCGCCAGCGGAATCCCTTATTTAACATGCCAGAACAAAATCAGAACGGAATATTTACATCGAGATACATATATATTCAGCCCTGAAATTAGAATAACCTGATCTGGTGCCAGGTCCATACCACACCAAAGGCACTTGGCCCCTTCCCCTATGTGTAATAGGATTTCCAATAATTGTAATACTCACATAAGGGATATAACCAGATTCAACTGTTGTATACAAAAATGCCAACAACATACGTGAGGGCCAAACCAGGGATTCCGGTATTAAGGATGAACCCCGATCGTTAAATTACCCATCACATGCTGCCACCCACTGTGAGCATCAGAACAACATGTGAAAGGGTTTACAGTCCCAGCAAATGATTTCCCTAGGATTTTTTAAACGTGGGTCCCAGGACTCCCAACTTTATTATTTTGGGGGGTCCCTGGTGATTTTTTATGGTCCCAAGTTTCATACACATATTTCATTAAAAATAATATCAAAATGGTATTGATAGTCCTGAATTATCTATAAAGAACACAGGTTCTCCCAAAAACTGTAAAAATGTTGTAAACTTTTGAAAATCATTGATTTGCACCGCCAAGTTTTGAGGGTCCATGGGATGCAGTGTCAATTATCAGTGTGGGTCCTCGGCCAATAAATGCATCAGGGATGCAGAGAACGGAGGTCAGGGAAATCCCTGAATGGCTATGGTTATGTAGACAGGGACCTCAGTTTCAATATCTCAGCCAGTGATACCAAGGTGCATGATCACGTGGTTACAACAACAACGTCGCCCACTCCAAAGTAAGTATTATTTGATATTTTCCTTAATATGTGGTCCATGGAGTTTGGCACAGACTTATGTCATTTTGGCGAAGAATCGATTTCCGTGTCGGAGACACGGAAATCGATTCTTCGCAAAAACGACAGAAGTTTGGGCGAAAATACAGAGACCACCAAATGCATCTCAACAAGACACGTTAGAGATGCGCCATATTTCATCAAAATCCATTACGTAATAAGGTCACTATAAAAGAATACGTACTTTGAATCGGATGGATTCTGGAAATTTCAGTACTTGTTGTTGTTAGTACCCCGTGATCATACACCTTGGATACCAGTCGGATGAAATACTGTAACTAAGTCTTTTTCATGCCTTGGGCGGGGAACGAACCTACAACCTCCGGTATTGGAAGTGCAATGCTCTACCAGCAGACTATCACCCTGTTTACCAAAACAAATGTTGACACTGAAATTCAATGAATTACTGTTACATGAACCTGACCGCCAGTTAGTTCGGTGACTTGCTACATTTCTCACCGTCCATCCAAAAGGTGACAAACGAAAGGTAAATTCCGTCAATGGTATACGAGACCAGTGTAGCCCTTAAAATGAAAGACCACCACTATCCACTACATTGGAAAAGGACCCAACACCCGAAAATAGACCATTGTATGACCATTATATCCTTAGACTGAAATGGGTTAACATTTCTTTTCCAGAATAAATAATGTCAGAACATTTAGTGTTATAATGATATCCTTAGGAGTCTACAAGAATGTACTAGCAGATTAGAACTAGACGACAACGGAATGGAATTTTGTGGCCAACGAAGTGTAATTTTTTGATCTATTGCCTAAGACCGGCAACATTCCACCAGTCACAACATAACTAGAAATGGACGCTTGTCGACAAGCGCATGTGTATCCCCCTCCCCAGATACACAAGTAGTTTGAAAAAAGGGTGATCGAGTTATGCTCCGGAGACAAAATCGGTGACGGACAAAGGGAGATAACTAAACAATTAGTGATGCAAGAGTTGTCATTCTTGCGCGACACACCTTTAGGGTCTATGCATGTGTGAAGCTACTGGAGCGCAGAATTATTTGTTAATAGTCCTATATTTATGTACATATATCTGCACAGGTGCACATAATGCCACAATATTTTCAACACAGTTGACGGAAATGTAATATAGAATGTAAATAAAAAAAATAATGCTCGCTACTGGAGCCGAGAATTTTTTTTAATAGTCCTATATTTATCTACATATATCTGCACAGGTCCACATACTGCCACAATATTGTCAACACAGTTTAGGTAAATGTAATAATTTAGCTGTATAAATTACCTGTAGTAAGTTAGTGGTCAGTTAAAAAATTAAAAAAGAATGTAAAAAAAAAAATTAAAAAAAAGTTGAAAAAAAAAGTTGAAAAATAAAAAATAATAATACTTGCTACTGGAGCCCAGAATTTTTTTTTAATATACACAGTTTACGGAAATGTAATATACAAATTTTTTTTTAAAAATAATGCAGTTTACGGAAATGTAATAATGTACCTGTATAAATTACCTGTAATAAGTTAGTGGTCAGTTAAAAAATTGAAAAAGAATGTAAAAAAAAAAATGGAAAAAAAAATTAAATTAAAAAAAAGAAAAAGAATAATGCTCCCTACTGGAGCCCAGAATGTTTTTTAATAGTCCTATATTTATCTACATATCATATATACACAGGTCCACATATTCCCACAATATTTTCAACACAGTTTACGGAAATGTAATATAATCATTTACCTGTATAAATTACCTGTAAGTTGTCAGTGGTCAGTTGCACATGCTAGCACATGCACAGGTGAATAGTCTGTATATAGCACTTACCACCTTATGCTACTAGACAAAAATTGAAAAATAATTTGAAAAAAAAAAATGGAAAAAAAAAGTTTAAAAATAATAATGCTTGCTACTGGAGCACAGAATTTTTTTTAATAGTCCTATATTTATCTACATATATCTGCACAGGTCCACATAATGCCACAATATTTTCAACACAGTTTACGGAAATGTAATATAATCATTTACCTGTATAAATTACCTGTAAGTGGTCAGTGGTCAGTTGCACATGCTAGCACATGCACAGGTGAATAGTCTGTATAAAGCACTTACGACCTTATGCTACTAGACAAAAATTGAAAAAAAAATTGAAAAAAAAAATGAAAAAAAAAATATAAAATAAAAAATGAAGAAAAAAAGAATGAAAAAAAAAAAAAAAAAAAAATGAAAAAGAAAAGTTTAAAAATAATAATGCTTGCTATTGGAGACCAGATTTTTTTTTAATAGTCCTATATTTATCTACAAAAATCTGCACAGGTCCACATAATGCCACAATATTTTCAACACAGTACCCAATGTAGTGATTTACCTGTATAAATTACCTGGTCAGCAGTGGTCAAGCACTGGACATCTGCACATGCTAGCCCATGCTAGCACATGGTTCTCCCAGTTTCTATTGTTCTCTCTACAGGTAAGGTGTACAGAGCACACAGAAAAGGTGTACAGAGCAGACGAGAAAACAGGTCTTCATGCATTATTGTCCAGTTTGTAGAGAGCGCAAAACAAAAAAGGGAGATAACTCAAAAATTAGCTACGCAAGAGTTGTCATTCTTGTGCGCGACACACCTCCGGGTCGTGGTCTATGCATGTGTGAAGTTTCATGAAAATATTCCAAAGGATGGTCGAGTTATGCTCCGGACAGGAAATCAGTGAGCGAAAACAAAAAAGGGAGATAACTCAAAAATTAGCTATGCAAGAGTTGTCATTCTTGTGCACGACACACCTTCGGTTCGTGGTCTAATTGAATGTGTTAAGTTTCATAAAAATATTCCAAAGTGTGGTCAAGTTATGGTCAATCAGTGCGCAAAACAAAAAAGGGAGATAACTCAAAAATTAGCTATGCAAGAGTTGTCATTCTTGTGCGCGACACACCTTCGGGTCGTGGTCTATGCATGTGTAAAGTTTCATGAAAATATTTCAAAGGGTGGTGGAGTTATGCTCCGGACACGAAATCAGTGCGAGAAACAAAAAAGGGAGATAACTAAAAAATTAGCTATGCAAGAGTTGTCATTCTTGTGCGCGACACACCTTCGGGTCGTGGTCTATGCATGTGTGAAGTTTCATGAAAATATTTCAAAGGGTGTTCGAGTTATGCTCCGGACAAGAAGTGTCTGCGGCGGACGCGGCGCGCTGTCAAAATCCATAGTATCCCCCGACGGAGTCCGGGGGATACAATTACACATCTGGATAGAATATCACATGCTGACTTCTTCAACAGTGACAAAACCTCTCCATTTGTGCAGAATGAACACACATCTGGCTATTTCAACCGTTGAACAACAACGGCGTTCGCTAACTTGGCTTGATCTAATGTCTCTGTATCGTCTGTGAGCTCTCGGCTTGGGAACGTGGTCTGGAGAATGTAGTGCGTACCTTCATACTGTGGACGGGATCTGGGTCGCAGTTAAGGAGTAATACAGTTGTACAAGGTGCAGTCATTCATAAAGCTCTCGGACGTTGCTTATATCTAAAGAACCATTTGAACAAATCGGTTGTGAAATAGGTCATTAGAAAGATGGTTCATTTGTGTAAACAGTAACATATCGGTTCCATGAAGTAAACCACAGGATTTCGTAAACTACTCATTTATTCACAGGAATCTACGTCAGCACGGAGCAATTTGACGTCGTCTTTCGAAACGCTGTCCGCAAGCCAAATAAATGTTTTCATCGCACATGCGCCATTTAGTTAAATATATTTTTATTGTACTGTAACATGTTTCATTGTACAGTCGAGCACCAGTATCTCGAAGTCGAAGGGAGATCATATTTTAGTCGAGATAGAACTAGGTTCGAGATAGCGATGAAGTGACATGGTCGAATATTTTCGACCCAACAATGGAATATTTTGAATTCATAATGAATGTGATGAACTTCATTTTCCATGTTAATTTTATACAAAATAATTGATTACGACATTAATCGCCATGATATTGAATGATTAATGCACGTTGAATTTAATTCAAGAAAAAAATTATTAATTAATTTACTGAAAAATTTTAATCACCATTTATAAACTATAAATGACCAAAGGTCATAAACTACCGAACATTACAGGTGGCGTCACAACTCTCAGTGAATTGCTTAAATGACCAGCGTGATATGCTTAATGAATCTTGTCAAACACTCAAAACAAATCGAGGTGGACCAATTAAGCAAACAACCCGAGGCAGGTGTGAATTTATTTTGTTTTTCTTGATAATAGGTTTTGAAAATTAATGTTAACCAAATTTATTTACCCAAGTGTTTTAATATGAGATCGAGATAGCGAAGTGATTTTTAATGTATTTTTATACGAAGGGGACAGAATGAACAGTCGAGATAGAGAACATATACGAGATAGGGCATGTTTGAGATAGCCGAGGAAATTTATATTAAACAAATAACGACATAATTCGGGACTTTAGCGAATCATCGAGATAGAGGTTATCATCGAGATACCGATGTTCGAGATACCTGTGCTCGACTGTATGTAAGTATTTTCATGCAATGCTACAATTAATTTCGATGGAGTGCCACTTACATAGCTAATGTACATAGCGCATGTTTGGTTACCTGTTGTTTTCGTATATTATGTCATTCAATACGTGATGCTATCCGTCCTGGATTAAAACTCCGTAAAAACTTCAGCATACATGTATAATAGACATGTGACAATATTATGCCACGGTATCAGAACGCACAAATCTCAGTTGAAGTCACCAGGCAGCCAAACACGGAAATAACCGCGGAATGTTGCTCCGTCCAGTGACGCGACGTCACAATTTTTTTACATAACTTTCCATGCACTACCAGCATCCATGGTACATAATACGCTTGTTTGCAAACGTGCAAAGTCAAAACTGTGCCATAGAATAGTTCAGACATTTCTTCAGTGGAAACAGAGCAGTACAGTTAGTCATCCGGGGGCCGTTTCACTAAACTTCTTACAACTAAAATGTTCGTAAGTGCAACATTATGATAGTCTGTAAATGTCACATTAACAATGTTTTCTTGTAAATAATTATTGGATTTACATTTATTGAGCATAGGCTGCATATGCAGCCTATGCTCAATAAATGTAAATCCATCAATTGAAGCTTCCAGACGATCCTAAATTTGCACTTATGAACATTTTAGTCGTACGAAGTTTAGTGAAACGGGCTCCAGAGCTCCAGTTAAGGTGCGTAATTGGACCAAATTTTCTGGGTATTTTTCTTATTTCTTCACGAATAATGGCAAATTTGGATTGCTTTAGAATCGTCTCATTGAGACGATTCTAAAGCACTCCCAACTTGCAAATTTTGGCGAAGAAATAACGAAAGTTGATCAAATTACGCACCTTAACTGGAGCTCCGAGTCATGTACCATATACTCTGCACAACTATGCAACTCGAAACACACGTATTTCATGAAATGTTGGATATTTCAACTGCTCTGTAGTGACGTTATTTCGTTGCTATGGTCACACATTACGTGTGAATGGATTGTCGGAAAGTATTTTCTTATTTTCAAATCAATTCAATTTGACCAGATGTAAATGTCGTATGAAGATCAATGTGGCAGGTATATTAAGCGTTTTATCAAGAAAGTCCGCAAACTTTATGACTGCACCTCATACATGGTCAGAATATACACCCATGAATATATAACATGGTCTGTTCTATTAATCAGTGTTGCAGTTAACAATATACGTTCGTCGATGCCTACTCACGGTGGGTATAGTATGTCATGGGCACCTGTTATTTGGATGGGATGCACTGAATCAGGTATTAAAGAAAAAGTCAGACCATACTTTATTTAATATCTCGGCAACTAGTGAAGCGATTTTGACGCGATAAAGTGCAGACACTCCGGAAAATTGAATAGCAACACCTGCCGATGTTGCTGTTCTCGTAGATTTAGCTGTTTTTGTGTTATTTCGATGAAACCTACATTTTGCTGGAAATAAGGAAATATAGGATGCACACAGATTGGCGAATGTGTAGTATTATCAGAGCTCCAGATAAGCTTTGTGTCTAAAGCGTACTACACCCACTGATTTCAAAATCATTGCGTATTTTACTTTTACAAATGGATTATTGATTTTCTTCATTCCTAAATAGGGAACAAATGATAAAGAAGAGGGCCATGATGGCCCTAATTCGCTCACCTGACTCCATGAACATCAGAGGAGAATGTGACATTGAATTCATGTGTTCTTAAAAAAATTGTGCTATTTTTAGATGGCGGTCATCTTGGTTCAAGCGATGACTGTCATTTTACCAAATCTGAAAATGCTTCACCCAAGGATCTTAACTTCCTATGAAGTTTTGCCAGCATCGGCCATGTGGTTCCTGAGAAAAAGACGTTCAAAATCTTGAATAAATGGACCTTTTGGTGGCCATCATGGATGACATAATCATCCGATTCCGACAAATATTGCACCAGAGCAATCGCCTCATCGATACCTTCAATTTTATATATGACATGAGCATATTCGGTCAAAAATAAGATTTGACCTCAATTTGACCCCACGGGCCACGCCCATTTTGGACCCCGGGGTCACCATTTTCACAACTTTGAAAGAGCATTGTAAATCGATCATTCCTACCAAGAGAAGAAGATTTTTTAAGAATTTATGTTATTTTTAGACGGTGCCCATCTTGGATTAGCGATGACCTCCATTTTAACAAATCTGAAAAGGCTTCACCCATGGACCATAACTTTTAAGTTTGGCTACCATGGGCCAAGTGGTTCATGTGAAGAAGAATTTTGAAATCTCTAATAAAAGAACATTTTGACATTTCGGCGGCCATCTTGGATGACATAACAATCCGATTTCGACAACAAAATGTACCAGAGTGATCGCCTCATTGATACCTTCGATTTGATATATAACAGGACCATATTTGGTCAAAAATAAAATTTGACCCCAATTTGACTCCACAGGCCACGCCCATTTTTGACCCCGGGGTCACCATTTTAACAACTTTGAAAGAGCATTGTACATCGATCATTCCTACCAAGTTTCGTCGAAATCCGGCTAGCGGTTCATGAGAAGAAGATTTTTTAAGAATTTATGCTATCTTTAGATGACCGCCATCTTGGATTAGCGATGACCTCCATTTTAACAAATCTGAAAAAGCTTCACCCATGGACCATAACTTTTAAGTTTTGCTACCATGGGCCAAGCGGTTCATGTGAAGAAGAATTTTGAAATCTCTAATAAAAGAACGACCTTTTGGTGGCCATCTTGGATGACATAACAATCCGATTCGACAAAGACTGCACCAGAGTGATCGCCTCATTGATACCTTCAATTTGATATATGACATGACCATATTCGGTCAAAAATAAAATTTAACCCCAAAACGTCCATTTTTGACCCCGGGGTCACCATTTTAACAACTTTGAAAGAGCATTGTACATCGATCATTCCTACCAAGTTTTGTCGAAATGCGGTTGGCGGTTCTTGAGAAGAAGACTTTTGAAGAATTTGTGCTATTTTTAGACGGCGGCCATCTTGGATTACATAATGACGTCATTTTAACAATTTTGCAATCCCCCTACCTAAGGACCATGACCATGAAGTTTGGTGACTATAGGACCAATGGTTATCGAGGAGAAGACGTTTGAAAATGTTCACGGACGACGACGGACGACGGACACATTGCGATAACAATAGCTCACATGAGCTTCGCTCAGGTGAGCTAAAAATATAATAAAGTTAAACATTTTTTGCAGCTCAACTAAGTGAATTTTCAACTTTATGACAGTATTTTCACTACTCAATTTGAAAATCAATGCGTATTTTCACATTGCTGTGTGTAATTTGTACTCCCACTTTTGATAATCAATGCGTATTCAGCTAAAATAATTGTGTAAAATACGCCAATACGCATCTTATCTGGAGCTCTGTATTATATAATAATAATACTCTATCAGGGCCTGTGACTGTTTGTGTGTCTCTTTTGGCGGCTAAAAACAACATTTTTTGGATCCGAGAGCACCACATGTGGCCTCGCTAATCCTATTTATACTTATATAGCGTAGCATGTGACAAAAGGATACGTATTTATATGTCTTCTGATATCACCCACTTTGTGCGACAAATTAAACTTCCCCACCAATCTGGAAAGCAGAACACGAACATGAAATGTGAACTGCAAACAAACATGAAATGGGTGGGCTGCCGCTGAGAAAATGTGCCCTACGACGCTTGTGACCAGCATAGTCCCAGATCAGCCTGAACATCCACGCAGTCTGATCAGGGCATATGCTGTTTGCCATTTATTCACTGAATATGTCTTACTGTCTTCGGCAAACCGATTAGTATTCTTTCCAATGGTGTGAAAATGAACAAGATGTACAACTGAAACATTGCAAATGTTGTAAGATACCTTTTCTCAGCCGACGTTCCAAGAATGATTCTAAGAGTTCACCCTTTCATCCTTGTTAATTTCCGAAAATGTGTGAATTTGTGAAAATTACTTGCAAAAAGGGCAGATCCTGATGAGACGCCTTGTCATGAGCCGGCTCATCTGGATCTACCCTGTTTGCCAATACCACTATACAGGCCAGTGGTTTTGAAAGGGTTAAACCACATTTTTATTGCGAAAGAGCACAAAACAACAGTAGACGACAATTTCCATGTCCCTGATTCTAACGGTTAATGTTCCCGTCTAACCTCGTTCCGTCGGCAAGTCGTATCTGTATACTGGTAGATGGCTGGGAATTGTCCACCGTCACAGTGGACCGTGCCCCACTCTGGGGTGTGGCTGACGGAGGGGACGGCGTCGATGTCACCAACATCGGCACGGGACTAAAACAACAAGAATGCCGAAGGTCAAAATATACGCATAGGCATAGCCAGTAAACAAGGGGAGATAACTAAATGTTTATTTAATGGTGTTTAACGGCCTGTCAACAGCTAACATCATTTAGGCCGGGTTAACGGGGTAGAATCATGCATTTCCCCTGTATGTATGAGGGGGAAATCCCAAAATCAGAACTGAATATTTACATAGAGAATAAAATGTATACATTCAGCCCTGAAATTAGAATAATCATGATAGGATTATCATTTCACGAGTGTGTTCCCAGGAACAGTTATAGAGGAGAGTGTTACCAAATTATCTCCCCAGTTTATGACAGTCTATCAGTATATACAGTGAACCGGTCTAAACCGGACACCCTGGGAGGTCCCCAGGGTGTCTGGCTTAGAGAGGATTCACTGTAAATCAGGCATTTGATCATTCTGAGCCACAGTTGTGTGCTATGCGATCACAAACAGACATTATCACCGGAGTTAAATGACCTCATAAACTCATAAAAAATAACACCATTTTATTAGTGTCCGGTTTAGAGAGGTTCCATTGTATAGTGGAATAACACAAATTCCTTGGAATTCAATTAATATTTACGCTGATTTTTTTTTAATTTAATAAAGTACGTGACTGGTTGATACATACAACGTCAACATATCAATTATCTTCTATATATGTGTATGTGACTAACAAATAGGGCTTAAGGTACATGTGATCAGGACTTTCACTGATAGATATTCAGTTGGTGAAAGTGGAAAAGTGAATGGGTTTAAAGTCCCAGTAACAGCTCACGTGGCCGTTTCACTAAACTTTGTACGACTAAAATGTTCGTAAGTGCAAATTTAGGATCGTCTGTAAATTTCAATTGATGGATTAACATTTATTGAGCATAGGCTGCATACGCAGCCTATGCTCAATAAATGTAAATCCAATAATTGTTTACAAGAAAACATTGCTATAAATGAAATAATTTTGCACTTATAAACATTTTGGTCGTACAAAGTTTAGAGAAAGTAGACGAGGTCCTGTAGACGAGTGAGATGAAAATACATGTACTATGAAAGTATTTTTCATTTCATGCCTTGGGTGGGCATTGAACCCACAACATATGGTACATCTGAAAATCCAGTTTGTCTAACCTTTAGACCACAACCCATCCCTGGGGCCAAGTGGAAGAAGGGGGGCTAATTCCCTCATGGAGTAACCCCCCTTCTTCCACTGAATGAGGGAGTTGGCCCCCTTCTTCCACTGACGCCTAAAACTTTCACCGACTTGTGTAAACAGTGAACATTTTCCTGTCTGCATATCTTTACATGGAGCCCTTCACTTATCAGACTTGTTAAAACAAGATAATACATAGCAAAGTTTTCCCCACCTACCTTCCCAACGTATGTCCCTCCCCAGTGAAAGCTTTAATGGGTTGTTTTGGTTTGACGTAGTCCTCGTTTCTGTGATCCTCCATGTTGAGATTCACCTCCCCTCCCTTCGCCTCTCGTATCAGCTCCTGAGGCACCTCACCATTCGATACGGACTCGAGAAAACCTTTGTTCGTCACATCCTTGAAGTCACGTAGAGGACCATCGTCCACACTGAACCCGTCCTTCCACAGTTTTAATACACAATCTACCTGAAATGTAGACGCTATTATGTGAAATGATGTTGCTATGACAATTTAGGCTTATAAACTTATTACACACTGCAAATAAAACCAAGCTAGTTAAATAACAAGCTGAAGAAATTAAAACAATTGCAGTAAATTTTCATTCATGTATGACAATGTTCCAGTACAGTATTTAAAGTGAATTAGATGCTAATTTAACCAGCAGAGTAACAACAAGCACCCATTTGCCATGGAGTCAATTATGATGAATAAATCATGAAAAGAGTACTTCTGTTTAGTGTGATAAACATACATGTCTCATGCATTATATTATCCCGTCAACAAAGTGCGCATGTGCCGTGAAACATGGTGCCGTGAAACATTTTTGATATCCTGTCAATACGACCTAATCACTGCGTATGAATATGTGCGGTGGCTGGGGTTATATTTTTGCATTTTACAGCCATTTGTAGGTGTTGACGGAATAAATAGAATAGTAGGTTAGTGCCATGAATGGGAAAAAATATCTGGCGCGGCACGGAAACGGGATGTGCTCAGCAGAGCCTCGCCCATCCCGTTTCCTGAGCCTTGCCAGATATTTTACCCATTCACGGCACTAACCTATTATTCTCTATTTTTTCACCTCCAATGACCACTACAGAAACACTATATTCCAGGCCTACCTTTTTCCTGCCCACGCGAGGTTGCTGTCCCTGCACCATTTCCGGGACCTCCTCTTCGGTGTCCCCTAACCGGTAACCGGAGCCCCGGAATGCCGAGGTTCTCCTCGGTTTCTCTTGCTCCTCCCTGTCCCCTTCTACCTCCTCCGCCCCGTGACTGTGGCAATGGAAGATCACACAAAGTTACTTCCCTTGGTAGTACACATGTTTGTGGTTGTGACCAGAGCTCCAGATAAGGTGCGTATTGGTGTATTTTACGCACTTCTTTTAGCAGAAGACGCATTGATTATCAAAAGTGGGAGTACAAAATAGTCACAACAATACGAAAATACGCATTGATTGTCAAATTGAGTAGTGAAAATACTGTAATAAAGTTGAAAATTTACTTTAATAGTTGATACTACTTAGTAAAAGTAAAATATGCAATGATTTTGAAATCAGGGGGTAGAGTACGCTTTAGACACAAAGCTTATCTGGAGCTCTGTCCTTGACGTAACCCATCTTTTGTAGTCACTACAGCATCTTATCAACTACAACATTTACAATACTCACTCCTTAGCTGACTTGAATAAAGCTCCTGCCACATTCTTCTTCTTCCCCGGACCCATAATTTGTTGTCCACTGTAAAAGACATAATTATGTAGGGATTCCGCTGGCGATAAAAATAAACAAATTGGGGATAAAAAAATACAATTTTCGGAAAAAATAATAATAAAAAAAAAAATCTTTTTCGAAAATTGTATTTTTTTATCGCCAATTTTTTGAAGTGGCGATTTTTTTATTTTCCCCAGCGGAATCCCTGATTATGGAAAAGTTATTCAAATCTGTAAAACGTAATGTATATAATATGTGAATATAAATCAAATGAACAGCACCACATTCTAAATACATGCATGCTACTGTAGCAGAGCTCCAGTTAAGCGTAATTTGACCAACTTGGGGTGAAACTTTGTTATTTCTTCATCAAAAATGGCAAGTTGGGAGTCCTTTAGAATCGTCTCATTGAGACGATTCTAAAGCACTCCCAACTTGCCATTTTTGATGGAGAAATAAGAAATTTACCTCCAAATTACGCACCTTAACTGGAGCTCTGTACAGTAATTGTGTACCTTGCAAATTTCTAATCATACAACTGGACACAATTTCAAAGGGCCAATTATCATATTGCAAAATTAACATATCAAAATCCATTCCAGTTATTTAGGGGTGAAAGGGTTAATAGGCATTATGGCCAGAGAGAAAAGGTTTTCTGGGTGTCCAGTTTCAAGAGCACTGTATTTCTGGCATTCAGCACCTCAGGACACAGGTGTGTGCTGTGCAATCATGAACAGACATCTGTAGCCTATTTCACCAACATTGCAAAGTATACTTATCTAGCAAAGTATACTTTGAGGGAGAAATTTTCAATTTTAGGATAAATTTATTAATTTTTATTATACTGAATTTATTACATTATCACAGCCATTTTGGCTGTGATAATGTAATACATTCAGTATAATAATTCTGCATACTTTTAAGCATCAAATATAATGCAGTGGTTAGTTCTATATGAAATAATGTATTTCGGGAAAAATAAATGATTACTCCCTCAAAGTATACTTTGCTAGATAAGTATACTTTGCAATTTTGATGAAATCGGCTACAGAGATAGGTAATTAACAATGAAACCTATGAAATACAAGAAATCAGTAACACTCAAAAACATTAACGCCAAAAAAAACTGTAAGAAAAAGTTCTACGTTATATGACCTTGATGTTGCTTGGGCACATGGGCCGCATGAGTGGGCCACAGAATGAAAGTATGGACGATGATTAGTGAGCATTGGAAGTTTCAAGCCAATTCGACTTACGGTAACAGAGATAGTAGGTACCCAAAGATTTCAACTCGAACACAATTTTAATGCAAACTTCTATGTCATCTGGTCATTTGACTTTGACCTTGGGCACAGGGGCCACATGAGTCGGCCACAGAATGAAAATATGGATGATGAATAATAAGCATATGAAGATGGGCGGACGGACAGGTTGGCAACTATATGTACCCCAATAATTCCAGCACAAAAATATTTACACAATTCTGTAACATTTGATTGGCCCGTAGCAAGTCTCTGTCCAAAATTTATATCCCAGTACACTCCCACGCCGAACTACTTTCCGTAACCGTGAGGCGCAGTTAAAATAATTCTTAAGAAAACGGAAAATAATCACATTTTCTTGATGAATTTATTTCAAATGCTGGAATTATAAGGAATGAATGGCCTTTTTGTGGAATTTATCGGAGATATAAACTTGGAAAAGTCGCGGGAATACTGGATGAGGCCTTCACTGTTCACTATTTAATAAGAAAGAAAATCAATAATATATTTGTAAAAGGAAAATAAGCATAGGACCTGAAAACAGCACTGGACCTTTCATTTTTTTCCTTGTTAGGTCCTGGACCTACTGGTAAAAGCTACTATTTTCAGGCCATGTACCGTACGTATTGAATTTGAAATCTGGGGGTATAATACTCTTTAGATACAAAACTTATCTGGAGCTCTGCCCCTGTACCTCGTCTCGGAGCCTCCGGCATAGAAGGCCTGACCCTCGTCTTCACTGCTCGAGTCTTTGTGCTCGGCCTTCCGCATGCTGTCTATAGTAGCAAACCTGCGGTGAATCATTTATAGACTGATGCAGTGCACCTTATTTTCCAATGTACCGTATTTATTCTAATAGTAGCCCCCTCCCATATTTGTATTCTAAATATGTTATTTTCACATAGAAAAGCCATTTAAAACATTGTTTTAAATGGCTTTTGTATGTGAAAATAACATACGTTTGCATATTTGTATGTGAAAATAACATATTTAAATATGTTATTTTCACATACAAAAACATTTTAAAACATTATTTTAAATGGCTTTTGTATGCGAAAATAACATTTTGATCCTATTCTCCATGTTTTGATCCCCACAACTTGCAAAGCCCCAGGGGAGTTTATTAGAATAAATACGTTATATCACATGTATTGTGGCCAAACATCATAGGGGGAAGCCTCGGACCTCGGACCCAGCAAATGACCCATCTGAAAATCCTTACACCACCCACACATTTCTGTGGATGGGGTACCGGTAATGCTTTTCGACTGGGCCATTATCCGAGTCATTTACTGGGTCCTAGGTGTAGGTCTGAGTATTCCACCTGCGGCCAAACATCTGAGCAATATTATCATCACAATGTTTGTCGTACATGCCCACTCAGTGGGTACATAATGTTCTTTATATCAAAGGCATCATCTGAGGAATTTTCAGGCAAAATAAACATTCATTCACCATTACCCCACATATTGATTGGCATTAACCCTTTCCCTGTTTTGCGATATTTCGACTCGTCCAAATCCAAAACATCTGAATAAAAGAATGAAATGCTGGGTCCAACAATGGTTAAATTATCTGATAGAGTAGAAAACATTGTGGGAAAAGGAGAAATTGCTTGTTACAAGCAATTTCTCCTTTTCCCACAATGTTTTCAAAAGAAATCTTCTGCAGAGGCATGAAAAGTCGTCTCTATCAGGGAAAGGGTTAATATACATTCAAATCAGACGCAAGTTTCCACACTCATCACTGATATCAGGGCGATAACCGTGTTTCCTTAAAATGTTAACGGACATTACTATTTATTCTCTGTACATGTATTTATTTTTGGATGTGCAATGATCATACTTTATAATCTGTCGAAAATATTGTTTTTTCAGGGGATGCATTTAATTAGTATAAAAAATAACACGCCTCATTTGCATATGAAAACAGCCTGATACCACTGCGCATCACAATCAGTAAAATAAATATTACTAAATGATTATATCTGTATAGTGGGCACTCGTAATTGTTAGAAATTGTAGAATAGTGACACAATTATACACTTATTTAATTCCTAGAAACAGTTTGTGCGTACTGAGTGGGCATGTACCTTTAAGATTATGCATTCATACTGATAGTCTAGAGAAATAAAACCAACATTGGTTGTCATACACTGTCTTTCGAACAGAGATTGGCGTGAAGGATTTCGGCTTTCTATTCTTGTGAAAAGTGTGACTTTTTGTTGTGAAAATAATTTATTATTTTATAAAAGCAGTGCATAGAGGTAGAATATTCAATGATGGCTAAAATTGTGAACAAGGCGATCGCCCAGGAGTGTCTCACCCACTAAACAAGGTGATCGCCACTAAGGTCAATATGAGGAAGTCAAAAATTATTGACACGAAGGTCACGGTCACCAAGGTCAAGGCCACACAAATAACACTGGGTGAACAGCCATCAAAGTGAGGAAGCTATTGGTGAAGTTGCTAATGATCTGACTAACGGATCAGTAGCCGATTTCATCAAAATTGCAAAGTATACTTTGAGGGAGTACCGGTAATCATTTATTTTTCCCGAAATGCATTATTTCATACAGAACTAATGATTGCATATATTTGATGATTAAAACTATGCAGAATTATTATACTGAATTTATTATATTATCACAGCCAAAATGGCTGTGATAATGTAATAAATTCAGTATAATAAAAATTAATAAATTTATCCTAAAATTGAAAATTTCTCTCTGAAAGTATACTTTGCTAGGAAAGTATACTTGGCAATGTTGGTGAAATAGACTACTGGAGATATTCAACATTTGGACGTACATCACAATTATTGACAAGAATGTCAAGGATACCAAGGTGACGGTCAAGGTCATCGGAATGACATCAAGGTGACAAAAGCTATTTATGAAGTTTTGTATGGATCTCTGACTAACGTATCAAGAGATATGCGAAATATGGACTATGTCAAAAATTTACGTCCCACAAAGGCTAAGGTCACCAAGTTGAAGGTCACCCGAATGACACTGGATGGATATCTATCAATGTGAGGAAGCTATTGATAAAGTTTGGTAATGATCAGAGTAACGGATCAAGAGATATGGGAAACTTGCTTATGTCCAAAGTTTATGTCCTAAATTGTTTAAGACACCGCCGCCGCTGGAAATGTGACCACAATGTCTCACTTTCCACTATTGTGGGTGAGACAAAAACGAGTGCAAATTTCATACAATTTCTTGAAGAAAATGTTGCCCAGAAACAATTATTTTCAATTGTTAAAGAGCCTTTTATAGGTCACACTTTCATAGCAGATAGCTATCATACAGCTACGACACACATTGCATGATCACACGTGCTCACCTCGAAGGTGCTTTACTGGGGCTCGATTTCTTGCTCTTCTTGGGGCTGGCGCTGCCCACTACTGCAGCTCCTGCACTAGGTGCTGTGGGTGGTACTGGTGGTGGTATCCTGGACCCACCTACATCGAGGGCGGGGGCGGTCATGGCCGTGTCAATATCATCGTCATCTGGGTCTCCCTCATAGAAACTTCCCATCGCTAACTGCAACAAGAGATGGACAAATGAAGCAAAAAAAAAAGATGAATGCAGAACTCCAGATAAGGTGCGTATTGGCGTATTTTACACAGTTATTTTAGCTGAATATGCATTTATTATCAACAGTGAAAGTACAAAATACTCACAGCAATGAGAAAATATGCATTGATTTTCAAATTGAGCAGGGGAAATACTGTAATAAAGATGAAAATGTACTTAGTTGAGCTGCAAAAAGCTTTTTGCAGCTCCACTAAGTATATTTTCAACTGTATTACAGTATAAATAAGTGAATAAGCAATAATACACTCAAATATGTGAATGGTGGAATTTGTATATCATTTGTTCCCTATTTAACATGTTTAATATTAAGGATAACAATCAATAATACATTTGTAAAAGTAAAATACACAATTAATTTGAAATCAGGGAGTACATTGTAACACTACTATTTAGACACAAAGCTTATCTGGAGCCCTGTGAATGAATACATGCAAATTAATCACTGTAACAATACAGGGGCCCGTTTCACTAAACTTCGTACGACTAAAATGTGCAAATTTAGGATCGTCTGGAAATTTCAATTGACGGATTTACATTTATTGAGCATAGGCTGCATATGCAGCCTATGCTCATTAAATGTAAATCCAATAACAAAACATTGTTAATGTGAAATTTCATAATTTTGCACTTACAAACATTTTAGTTGTACAAAGCTTAGTGAAACGACCCCCAGAAGACTAACAGTAACTTGATGTAAATGTTAACAATGTGAAAATCTACAGTAGAACATCCCTAAATCTACAGTAGAACCTCTCTAAACCGGACACCCGCATACAATATATGTCTGCTTCATTTTATGTGTTTATTCTCATCTCTCACCGTTGATAACGTCTGTTCCATGATCGCAAACCACATATACTTGTTTTGCGGTGACCAAATGCCTGATTTACAGAGGAGGTCCCCAGGTTTAGAGAGGTCTCACTGTATTTATCAAACGTGCGGAACCATTAACATTTTGACCTACTGGTTGGTGATGATGTTCAAACATTTGTTCTACTCTACTGACTTTCTAATGTGCCTGCGCATCTGGGGGCCGTTTCACTAAGTTTCGTACGACCAAGAAGTTCGTAAGTGCAAATTTAGGATCGTCTGGAAATTCAAGTTGATGGATTTACATTTATTGAGCATAGGCTGCATATGCAGCCTATGCTCAATAAATGTAAATCCAATAATTGTTTACAAGAAATCATTGTTAAATGTGAAATTTTGCACTTACGAACATTTTCGTCGTAGGAAGTTTAGTGAAACGGCCCCCAGAAATCTAGGATTTAGCACCAGCAAGGTGTGTCAGTGATTGTCGGGACCTACATGTGTGACTGGTCAAAATAAATTTAAACAAGAAAATGTGGCCTGTCGGCACACCAATGCCCCCGATGGCAGATTGGAGAAAATGTGGCAAAGTTAATAATCAAAACTGACAAGTATTCATAAGCACAGTTTAAGGTCATAGTAAGGGTAACATGGATTCATGTTACGGGCAGCATGAATGTGTGGCATTTGTCCACAGGTTTGATGTATTGAACTATTAAAGTGATCCTTCAAGGGATAGAGAAGTTATGCCAGAATTGAGAAAGTCTGGCGAGGTCAAAAGGTCAAGGGATATAGAAGTTATGACAGAAATGAGAAGCTCCGGCGAACTTATTAATGTGTGAAAAAGTTCAAAGTTGTCATGGTCAAAAGCTCAAGGTCATATTAAGGGCAGCATGGATGTGTGGCATTTCCCCACAAGTGATGTGTTAAAATATTAAAGTAATCCATCAAGGGACATAGAAGTTATAACATTATTGAGAAACTCCAGCGAACTTCTTAATGTGTGAAAAAGTTCAAAGTTGTGAAGGTCATATTAAGGGCAGCATGTATGTGTGGCATTTGTCCACCGTATACTGTGTTGAAATATTTATGTAATCCTTCAAGTGAAATAGAAGTAATGACAGAATTGAGAAACTCCGGTGAACTTAATAATTTGTGAAAAAATTCAAAGTTGTGAAGGTCAAGGTCATATTAAAGGCAGAATGGATCTATGGCATTTGTCCACAGGTATACTCTGTTGAAATATTGAAGTAATCATTCGAGGGATATAGAAGTTATGTCATAATTGAGAAACTGTAGCGAATTTCTTAATGTGCTGGACACACGGACGGACACACATTCCAAATAAGAGAATATTTAAATTTGTTATATTTTTTTATCAATTTTGTTCCTTATTTAGTAATGAAGAAAATCAATAATCCATTTGTAAAAGTAAAATATGCAATGATTTTTAAAAGGGGGTACAGAGCTCCAGTAGTATATAGGGAGTCAAAATGATACCACCAAAGCTGGAAGCGTTATTGACTCTCGTTAACAGCTCCCAACACCCACGAAAAAAAATCGGAACAGATTTCAGAAAAAACCAAATACATCGAACTACACCGAACTACAGGCACTACAACCAACATAGACGAACGCCATATAGAACTTTTCTCCCAAGAGGCAAACAGAAATGATACCACCCATTTGTGTATTTGGACACAGAAACGATACCACCCATTTGTGCATTTTTTACAATACTATAAAAAAAACTAACGAACACAAGTACTCGCCAGCACCCTCGAAAAACCAGGGTTTTGAGCTCCTATAATACACCAGAGGTGGCACCGTTTCCACCACCATACAACACTCCCAACACCCACGAAAAATCTGGGAAAAATGTCAGAAAAACCCAAATACATCGAACTACAACGAACTACAGACACTACAACCAACTACAACCAAACTACAGTATGTATCCACATTTGGGACAAAACATCCACAATCGTACTACCACCTACATAGGACATACGAGAGGGGGGAAAAAAGGTCTAGAAACCCACAATTGGACACGAGTATACACAATTGGACACGAGTATACACAATTGGGACACGATATCCACAATTTTTTGGAGGTGGTAGTACAAAAGACGACGTTTTCGTCCAATAGTGGATGGGGGTTTCTAGTCCATTCTGCACGATAGCCACAATTGTTGGAGGTCTCGCCTCGCTACATCCACAATCGAACGCCCAATTGAAGATATGTTTCCCATTGGAATAGACAGACACAATGCCATACAAGGAATGCGAAACATGCGGCAAGGGTTTCGACAAACCCGCAAATCTTCGAAGACACATGGGTCGCAAGAACCCGTGCAGACCTCCCACGAGAGAGTGTCCCGGATGTGGAGGGAAGTTTGCCACCTACAAGACTCTCTGGCAACATCGCTCGAACAGGTGTCCCGAGGGGCCAGAAGATAGAACCACGGAGGGTAGCAAGAAGAAGGCTGCGACCAGGAAGAGGATCCTGGTACTGGAGAGGAGGGTGGTAGAGTTGGAGGAGGAGGTGGCTAGACTGCGGGATGGAAAACCTCGCGAAGGAGCGAGCATCGACAGCGACGACGACGACGACAACGAGATCGATTGGACACGATAGCCACAATTGGGGGATTCCCCCCTACTTTTTGCACTGGAGATTCTCCTGCTCTACCCACTAGGATAGACAGGATAGGAATCCTGGGAAACATACTCTCCCACCCAGGAGAATCTCGAGCACCTTGGCAGTCGCGAACAAGCATTTTGATCTTTCCGAACATCTCGAACAAGTATTTTGGACATTTCGAGCAATTTGGAAATTCCATGTTGGACAAATGTTCCCTATCTAGATAGAAGCGTTTGCAAGCATGCCAAAAACCTACTTGTCTCCGGAAAATATTCGAGAAATTATTTCCACCCGCGGGAAGGCTACGGCCGACGAAACAAAGAAGAAGTACGGGATCGGTAGTGCTAGACTTCGAAAAATCTGGGACGATGCCGATGTAGAGCGTAGTACAAAGCCCGAAGAAACCTCCCAAGAACAAGAATCCCTAAAAGAACAAGAAACCCCTACCCCCGTAGTACACAGGGTGACCGCGCCTGGTTTTGTGGGCCCCACCGATTTCCCCACAGATCTACTAGAAGATGCCAGCTCGTTCGAAGAATCGACACACCTGTCCGACATGGAGAGACGTTTGGAGAACCGGTTGGACGCGCTGGAACGCAGGCTGTTGGACGCGATTTCCAGCGATGCCCGCACGGTCGATTCTGAGTGTCCGAAGAAAGAGGAGCTGGAGGTGCACGACAGCTGGAGAACCGTAGAGAATACGAAGTGGTGGCTGTGTGCGGCGGTGGCAGCATACACGGCCTGCAAAATACTGTTTCCAGTCGTGGTGCAAGAGACCCGTAGACTCCGGAAGAGCGAAACGGCCCCCGACCCCACCCAACAGCCCGGCACACCGAAGAAAAAAAAAAACATCCCCAGCGATCCCCCATCTGGTCGTAGCGAGCCCACACACCTTCCCTCTGGAGGGCGCAACCCGTTGGCTACCAAGGTTTCGGCTACTTTTTTTTAATTTTTTTCGATTTTTCTGAATTCTCGACTTCCAAAATTTGTGTCAAATTTATTTTCTATTTTTTCCAAAATATTCTAGAGTAGCGAACGCCCAATTGAACATAAAAAAACGTAGTAGAATAGCAAAGCTACTTCGCAAAAATGGCAGTACAAGCTACTTTCCAAAGCATGGGAATTCGAACGGAAAAAGCTGTTTCCGGACACATTCTACTGGAGAACGCGCACGACAGCAATCTACTCCACCGGACATCTCTGGAGTGGACTACTACTGGGGCACGAGGGTCGGACACATTTGCAACCTCTTTCGGGCTTCCACCCTTCGTCGACGACGTCTACATCTTCGGGTACCTTCGTCGCGAGGATTGTGTGGCGAGAGGTGGGCGCATCTTCTGTACATCTGGGGAAAACGGATCTGCGAAGGAGGTGCTAGCGTGCGGTTTCGATGGCTGTTCGAAAAAGCATGGGTAGAACTAGAATTGGCATGTCCATCGCGCAGACCATTTCTACCGGGGACAATGCTTTTTCGAACAGCCATCGAAACCGCACGCAGCACCTCCTTCGCAGATCCGATTTCCCCAGATGTACAGAAGATGCGCCCACCTCTCGCCACACAATCCTCGCGATGAAGGTACCCGAAGATGTAGACGTCGTCGACGAAGGGTGGAAGCCCCGAAAGAGGTTGCAAATGTGTCCGACCCTCGTGCCCCAGTAGGTAGTCCACTCCAGAGATGTCCGGGAGTAGATTGCTGTCGTGCGCGTTCTCCAGTAGAATGTGTCCGGAAACAGCTTTTTCCGTTCGAATTCCCATGCTTTGGAAAGTAGCTTGTACTGCCATTTTTGCGAAGTAGCTTTGCTATTCTACTACGTTTTTTTATGTTCAATTGGGCGTTCGCTACTCTAGAATATTTTGGAAAAAATAGAAAATAAATTTGACACAAATTTTGGAAGTCGAGAATTCAGAAAAATCGAAAAAAATTAAAAAAAGTAGCCGAAACCTTGGTAGCCTCGACCAAATCTCCGCTTTCTATAATATTTTTATTATAACTTATTAATTTTATATGTTCAATTGGCAGTGAAAAATACGTGATGTATTATGACACCAATTGTCACGTTTTTTTGTGTTGGTGACCAGTTTGTGCTATTGGACGAAACGGTGTTTTATCGGGGGTGGTGGTGGTAGTATATAGGGGTGAAAATGATACCACCGTTAGGTGGTATCATTTTGACTCCCTATATACTACTGCTCCAGATAAGCTTTGTCTAAAGCGTTCTATACTATAGAACGCTTTAGACAAAGCTTATCTGGAGCTCTGTATGTCTCAGGCTTTACTGAGACTGGGGGCATGAAAAACATAACAAATGCAACTTAACTCAAACAATCACTGGAGCTAGCTTCATTTCACTGGCAAATATATGACACTTCACTCATTAAATGGCATGTTGGACCCATCCGTCAACACCTCATAGATTGACAGTATCAGCCAATGGTTGATTTTGTCGATCCGCGAGGCGCTGACGGTCGGTCAGAGTACCGGTAATAGTAGTGTTTCCCCCAGACTGAAAACGGGGTAGCCGTTGACAAAAAGGCACTTTTCAGTAAGAAAGCAAGAAAATGTATTCATAGAACATCATGGATGCCCCACATATCGCTTTGATAGTAAACGAGGCAAAATTCCAAGTCCAACAAGGGGAGATAATCCATGGCTCAGTGTCAAAGCAAAAATAGAAATTCATTTCGTTCAACTACACACTATAAAGAAGCTACACACCAAGCATCAAGCCTCCAGCTATTACGGTTTAGAAGTTTTACAAGGCAAAGGTGAAATTCTAAGTCGAAAAAGCACAAACATCTTCCTCGGCCCGGTTGCTCAAAACCTCTGTTAGCTTAACAGACTGTGAAATCCTTAGCAATGCTAAAAATTATCTAATCAGAACGGATTTAGCATCGCCACTAATGATGATCGCAATTTCCGGTGGACTTTTTGCTTGTAAAATACAAAGGCCTGGCATTAAAAGTTGCAGGTCCAGGACCTCGGACCAGTGCTATTTTCAGGCCCTGGAGACGATTCTACAATAGGACACACAAATATTACCATAAACTTACATAATAAAGTGTGTATTAGCAAAAGTCTTAGGTCACTTTCCACCAAGTAGAAAGTAAACAAAGAATGCTTTATTTGATGAAATTCTGCGAAATATTTTATTCGAAAAAAATATTTTCCTATGGGAATTTAACTTGAGGGTTACAATTATATTTTCTCTTACCCCACCTCTTTTTCCACCATGTTAAATTCCCGTAGGAAAATCGTTTTTTACTCCTACACAGTTGATGGACAGTAGTTGTTCAGTAATGAATTGAAATAGACAAACGTTAGAGATTTGGTCAACTTTCTTATAGTATTCTTTGTTTAATGAGTTTTATTATTCTTTATTTAGTGAGTTTTATTTTGTGTTTATGGCCTGTAGGACAATCATCAAACGAGTTTGTTTACACAGGGAATATTGAGTATAAAATGGTTTATTTAAATTTAATAAGGTTTACTTTGATTCGAATATGAAAAATAATAGCAATAGGATGAAATAATGTAACTGAATGTCCCAGAGGGTATGTCCATGTCAATATTGTTTCAGGCCAAACCTCAGCGGATTGGGAAGCGCTCATACAAGACCACCTATATAGAAGAGGCTATGCAAAAGGCATACGATGAAATAACAAGAAATGCGTCTGTCGAACGCGGATGCCACCTGCAGCATATTTGAGAAACTGTGACCAAGTGGTTAACCGAAAAGTGTCACGGACGGACGGACGGACAAGCGGACGGACGGTCCAAACACTATATGCCACCCGTTTCTTCGAAACCCGGTGGCATAAAAACAAAACATCTTCCAACTGAGCGTGTTGCCAAGAAATATGGGATCCCTGCACAGACACTTTGTGATAGAGTTAAAGGACTTGTAGATCCCAATAAATGTGCCCCCGGACGTGAATCCCTCTTTAGCAGTGACGAGGAACTAATTCTTGTTGAACATGTTGAGGTCCTGTCACAAATGGGATATGGATATACAAATATTCAATTGCAACATCTTGCTGGGGATCTTGCTTACGATTTTGGGAGGCGAAAATCAAATAAAGCGTTAACTTCAAAATGGCTGTATGCGTTTCTGGACAGATGGGATCGCATTACCTCACGCAACCCACAAGACCTAGATAGTAATCGGGCCAAACATTCAACCCCTGAAAAAATTCAAACATATTATAATTCCAGCACAAAAATATTTACACAATTCCCTAACATTTGATTGGTCCGTTTATATCCCAGTAAACTCCATGCCAAACTACTTTCCGTAACCGTCAGGTGCAGTTAAAATAATTCTTAAGAAAACTGAAAATAAACACATTTTCTTGATGAATTTATTTCAAATGCTGGAATTATAAGGAATGAATGGCCTTTTTGTGGAATTTATCGGGGATATAAACTTGGAAAAGTCGCGAGAATACTGGACGAGGCCTTAAAACATTACAATTTTCGAAAAAAAATCAAAACAATTTTTTTTTTTTTTTCCCCGAAAATTGTAATGTTTTATCGCTTCGTCCAGTATTCCCGCGACTTTTCCAAGTTTATACCCTGATAAATTCCACAAAAAGGCCATTCATTCCTATAATGAAAATTTAGAAAAGGGAGCAGGTGCAGAAGGAACTGTATCAGAAACTGGATGGTCCAATTCTCAAATACATGTATGTAAACAATATCTTGAGGACCACTTCCTTCCCTTCGCAAATGCAAGCCGGGACCCAACACAACCGATTCTGTTGTTATACGATGGACATACGTCACATGTTTCGACAGCTGTAATTGACTGGGCCAAACATCACAATATTATCCTGTTTGTTCTTCCACCTCATACCAGTCACTTATTGCAACTTCTGGACGCTGGTGTCTTAGGCCCATTCAAGGCACTCCGAATGCCATATTTATATGAAAAAAAAATATTGGAAGAGTAATAACCAGGTATGACATGTGTGGTTTAGCTTGTAACGCTTATTTGAAGGCTATGTCTCCCATAAATATTCAGTCAGCGTTGAGAAAGACGGGAGTATTTCCGTTCTCTAGTGAATCTGTATCAGCTGACAAACTATATACAGCAGAAGTTTTCGAGGAAAAGGAACCGATACAAAAAATAATGGCGATGAAAAGTGGCAAAGATGCCGTAGAAAAGTTCTTAATGAAGAAAGTTGAAGAGATGCAGAGTGACTGTAAGCCAAATGAAATTTCATCAAATTGTGCAAATAAAAAACAGACTGTAAACAAAAGACCATCGCCGGGCGGGCAGGCTATAACTGAAGAACCATTTGAAAAGCAATTTTTGAAGTGGCGCTTTTTTTATTTTCCCCAGCGGAATCCCTGGCTGTGTATGCAAACGTGTGTCACCCCCTAATATCAATGACTTCCCAGATAGGAAAATTGTAAACTGGGCAGGCTGTGATATATGTAGCCATTGGACCCACCTCTTCTTTTGTACAACTGCTACAGTTGTTCGGAGGCATAGTCAATTTCTATGCCCCACTGTAGCCTATAAACTGCATTAGATGCAACAAACTTGTAAATAGCTTTATTTTGTGTAATTAGCTTTATTTTCACGGTTTCGGTATTGGTTATACAATGTATTGTTGAATAACCATTTTTTTTATATAAAAAAAAAAAGACAGTTAATTTTGTATACAATGGTGTCGGCTAATTCTGCGCACCTAAGGCTTTCCAAACACATTTATATGGAATTACCATCTCCATATTCGGTCAAACTTTCCTGAATATTCAACGCAGTTCAAAAATGTTTGTGCAGGTAAAATGTCATAATGTTCTGACGTCAGTAAGTGAAGTAAATTGTGTGATGTATGACATCACATGCGTGTTTGCAACGTCACATTTGTTTCGGCTAATACTGCGCATCTGGTAGTGTAAACAAAATAGCGAGCAGCTTACTGGATCAGCATAGCAAAATTGGTATTAAACTTGAAGCAGAACTATCCAGTGACATCATGGCAGGTTAGTTTTCTTCGTTTAACAGTTAATTTAGCAAATAATTAGAGGTTACTACGTGGCTTGTTTGATATCGGCCTAGGTATCGGCCCGAGGTAACTTGGTATCAGCCTGAGACCGAAGTCCGAGTCTTTATTACTTAGATTACTTAGATATAAATTTCAATATCAATCATCCGGCAGTTGTGATAATCCTATATTAAAATCTATACCGTTATCCATGATTGAATGATGAAATACAGAGCCTACAAATTTAAATTCCCGGCATCTGTCAAAATTTACGCAGCCGATAAAGTAAACATACGCAATGCGCATGCCCAAATGAACTTGTTTAATACGCGCGAGAGACATGGTATCGGACTGGAAACGGCGGTATCAGACTACATGTAGTAACGATGGTATCAGACTAGAAGTTTCAGTATCAGACTGGAAAACACGCCGTATCAGCCTGGACTGTGTATGTTATTGCTGTAGGCAAATACAGGCAATTTCTAGGCAAAAATTGATATCTAAGTAATAAGACAGCTATTACATCAGCAGGGTCTGAGGATTTTACACATTTACTATATTCACTGTGTGGTTACTTGGCGACAGCGGGCAGGAAGTCTACAAGATTAATGCCCCGGAGTCTACGTGAATATAGCAACGGAGTAGTTCTAGATCAGTGGCGACTGAATGCAGACATATGCATTAGTGCTTAAATGGCACACAGCATGATTAATTGCCATGGTAAATGCATTGATTCAGAATAACCAATAAACATTAATTGTTACTACCGACATCCTGTTGTATTGATATAATATGTTTATATCCATTAAACAAGTGAGTTTAGTTAATTTATTGAAAACTCGGTGGATATATAAATAGTTGAGGATGAATTTGCGATAAACTCGTGTGGTAACACTAACTGTTATATGTCACTAAATGAACAACTTGAAAGAGATGTGTATGAATAACTAATCTGCTATTATTTTGGGATTAACTAGTTTCAAAAACCTGGGCTACGGAGTTAGCATGATAAGAAATTCAGGGCTACAGAGTCTTCGTGATTTATTTTCTACAAATTGTAATCAACCTGAAGAAATTGTTGTCTCAATATCTGGTTATGTTGTCGTTGTTGGCCGGTATGATGTTAAACTGTTAGTATATAACAATATGGGTTTTTCTTTCCGTAAGAAACACAATATGATAAGTAGTGTTACAAGGATCTATTAACACATAACTGGTCCCTTTTCCATTTTACTATTTTGGTTACGATACATTTCATATGCTCTCGATGTCCAAATACTGCAATATTTCTATTTTCTATACGTTCGGAATGGGTAACACATGTTATACCTTTGGAAATGCGTAGTAACTGAACGCTTGTAACGAACTGGAGACGAACTCAAGGAAAAAAAAACCAAAAAATGTGTAAACTATGAACAGTTTGACGAGCATTACTATATTGTCGATCCATTTAATTAATAACTTTGTTGGCTGATACTTCTAACTAGTATTGGTCTTATTTTCCAGAACAATTTAGTTTGCTGCCGGTCCTGTCTAAGCAGTTCTACGAGTATTACGGATGCTGTTAGACATGTAATACTGATACACGCTCATGAGACGATTACCGTGCTGTGTCCCTGTAAGGATAGCGCAACATGTAGATCACGCACATTCCCCATTAAAGGTGAAGACATACAGTGCGATACTAAAGACGTGTTTTTTATGAGCACGTAAATCGGTTGCATGTCCAATCCGTCCATAAAAGTCTGTTACCAAAGGTTTCCAGAATAAATACGCCAACAAAACATGTCCACAAATGCTTATTCACTGCAAATCCATCACGGCAGGAAGATGTGTTCGAAAATGTTGTTGCTCTTGATGACGTGTCTGATGTGCAGGTAACTACAGACAACGATACTTTAAAACTTGTTGATGAATTGCAAACATTAATTGTTGCCTGCTGTAACTGAACACTTGCGACAGCACAACCGACTTCATGAATGGATAACGTTTTTCATACTTATATCTGAAGGACAGGTTAGTGTCAGCCATGTGGCTGGGCAGTTATTTCTGGACGTAATCCGCTTCAATGAAGCCAAGTCTATCCACGCGATGCGTTTCACTGATGAAGTTAAACAATTTTGGTCAGTTGGGTTAGCATTATTTCAAGATAAGTTCATTAGATTCATGGGTGGATTGAAATGGGTAGGCCAGCTCACTGACGACTCGAACAGTACAAACAGTGATCTAACACCCGATGTACCTAAAGTTTACTTTGTATGTCCAAACATCAAATCCCTTAAAGATGAGATGAACAAGTTCACCATAGACTTCAATCAAACAGGTACAATACATTTCAACATCGAGACAGTTGCAAAAACATCAGACAACGCCATGTCCTACATTCGCTGAAACAAATGACCAAAAACGAAAGATCCACTTCCTTCATATATGTACATGCAAAATCCCATACCCAATTTATATTTTTGCACTACTAATAAAAACCTCGCGATTGTGTTAATGTACCTCTGATACAGGGCTCCAGATAAGGAATTAGTAATTGAGTATTTTCACTCCATCATATCTGAAGCAATTGGGTATTTCAATATTTGAATTGGGTAAAATAAAATCACGCTACCGTTTACACATCAACAGACCGCAATTATTGAATAGTTTGCTTCAAAATGAAAACATGTCTTGGCATTTCATTAGAATTGTCTCCTTGGAGACAATTCTAATGAAATACCAAGATGTGTTTTCATGGAAAATAAGAAAAATATGCTATATTTGTGGTCTGTTTATTGTTTTCTATAGCATGATAAAGGTACCACAAATTTATTATTGCTTTTTGATACTCGCTACTTCGGATTTCAATTGGGTTTTTGGCAATTTTAATTGGGTATTTACGCAAATACGCAGCTTATCTGCAGCTCTGTCTGATAGCAAGCAAAACATGTCCAGCTTCAACAATAAAAATATAGAATACCGACCATTTGATATGCAAATCAAAGTTGTGCGTGCTAAAAGCTACACTACATCCGCACATTACGTGCCTACATGTATATTCATGTAGACTCCGGGGCATTATTGTGGAGACTTCTGGCCCGTTGTCGCCAAGTAACCACACAGTGATATTCGGAATAACTTTTTACCAAACTATGGGAATGTGATAAAATTGTGCCACAGTGTAGCAATTAATCAGCTTGTTTATTCCAAAATCCACATAGTTTATTATGACGTACGCATGGCTAAATTTGACGTGAATTGCGCATTAGCCGATGCGCAGAATTAGCCGAAATGAAAGTACTGTCTCCATTTCATAGGCTTATATTTCCAAATCAATTAACTAAACTACCTAAAATTCTAAAACTACCTAAAACTACTACTAAATTAACTAAAATTTTGGATGAAATGCAAAATGATGGGCCACACGTTTGACAGGGGTGAACATTTTGAGACTTTTGCCATGTGGAGTAAAGAGAGTCAGCCTAGTAGACCATTTCCTACGGAGTTGGGTTAACTTCCTGTCCTGGGCACCTGCAAGATGGCGGACGGCTGCGAGGTAAGAAATGTTTATTGTTTGTTTATTTGTTTTATTATGGTGTTTTCACATGTTTCAAACTAAACAAATATGTAAAGCAATCAATGTTTAAATGTAGATGAATACCCAAAAGTCGCTGGATGTTCTTTACACCCACGGAGTTCGGCAGTAAGAGGCTATAGGGATTTAACTTGCGGAAATTGTTTTTCGCAATAAAATCAATATTTGAACAAATTTCACGAAATAAAAAGAATGATCATCCTTAAATTTTACTTTAATTTAATATTAAAGAAAACAAGAAATGCGTCTGTCGAACGCGGATGCCACCTGCAGCATATTTGAGAAACTGTGACAAAGTGGTTAAGTCATTTAAGTAACCTGGTGAAGGTCAAAAGGCGAAGGTGATATAAAATTATGAAAAGGCAGTGGGCACCACAATACCAATGAATGAAGTGTTGAAGTCCAAAATTTGACAGCGATAAGCAACTTATGGTAGATGATATGGCCAGTTTGAGAAACTGTGAACGAAACTGGTTAACCAAAATAATTGTTAAGTCATTTAAGTAACCTGGTGAAGGTCAAAAGGCGAAGGTGATATAAATTATGAAAAGGCAGGTGTGGCACACATACCAATGAATGAAGTGTTGAAGTATTGAAGCGATTAAGCAACTTATGTAGATGATATGGCCAGTTTGAGAAACTGTGACGAACTGGTTAACCAAAATTGTTTAAGTCATTTCAAGTAACCTGTGAAGGTCAAAAGGCGAAGGTGATATCAATTATGAAAAGGCAGGTGTGGCACACATACCAATGAATGAAGTGTGTTGAAGTATTGAAGCGATTAAGCAACTTATGTAGATGATATGGCCAGTTTGAGAAACGTGAGAACTGGTTAACCAAAATTGTTAAGTCATTTAAGTAAACCTGGTGAAGGTCAAAAGGCGAAGGTGATATAATTATGAAAAGGAGGTGTGGCACATATACCAATGAATGAAGTGTTGAAAGATTGAAGCGATTAAGCAACTTATGTAGATTGATATGGCCAGTTTGAGAAACTGTGACGAACTGGTTAACCAAAATTGTTAAGTCATTTAAGTAACCTGGTGAAGGTCCAAAAGGCGAAGGTTATAAATTATGAATGGAAAAGGAGGTGTGGCACACATACCAATGAATGAAGTGTTGAAGTATTGAAGCAATTAAGCAACTTATGTAGATGATATGGGCAGTTTGAGAAACTGTGACGAACTGGTTAACCAAATTGTTAAGTCATTTAAGTAACCTGGTGAAGGTCAAAAGGCGAAGGTGATATAAATTATGAAAAGGCAGGTGTGCGGCACATACCAATGAATGAAGTGTTGAAGTATTGAAACAATTAAGCAACTTATGTAGATGATATGGCCAGTTTGAGAAACTGTGACGAACTGGTTAACCAAAATTGTTAAGTCATTTAAGTAACCTGGTGAAGGTCAAAAGGCGAAGGTGATATAAATTATGAAAAAAAGGCAGGTGTGGCACACATACCAATGAATGAAGTGTTGAAGTTATTGAAGCGATTAAGCAACTTATGTAGATGATATGGCCAGTTTGAGAAACTGTGTACGAACTGGTTAACCAAAATTGTTAAGTCATTTAAGTAACCTGGTGAAGGTCAAAAGGCGAAGGTGATATAAATTATGAAAAGGCAGGTGTGGCACACATACCAATGAATGAAGTGTTGAAGTATTGAAGCGATTAAGCAACTTATGTAGATGATATGGCCAGTTTGAGAAACTGTGACGAACTGGTTAACCAAAAAATTGATTAAGTCATTTTAAGTAACCTGGTGAAGGTCAAAAGGCGAAGGTGATATCAATTATGAAAAGGCAGGTGTGGCACACATACCAATGAATGAAGTGTTGAAGTATTGAAGCGATTAAGCAACTTATGTAGATGATATGGCCAGTTTGAGAAACTGTGACGAACTGGTTAACCAAAATTGTTAAGTCATTTAAGTAACCTGGTGAAGGTCAAAAGGCGAAGGTTATATAAATTATGAAAAGGCAGGTGTGGCACACATACCAATGAATGAAGTGTTGAAGTATTGAAGCAATTAAGCAACTTATGTAGATGATATGGGCAGTTTGAGAAACTGTGACGAACTGGTTAACCAAATTGTTAAGTCATTTAAGTAACCTGGTGAAGGTCAAAAGGCGAAGGTGATATAAATTATGAAAAGGCAGGTGTGGCACACATACCAATGAATGAAGTGTTGAAGTATTGAAACAATTAAGCAACTTATGTAGATGATATGGCCAGTTTGAGAAACTGTGACGAACTGGTTAACCAAAATTGTTAAGTCATTTAAGTAACCTGGTGAAGGTCAAAAGGCGAAGGTGATATAAATTATGAAAAGGCAGGTGTGGCACACATACCAATGAATGAAGTGTTGAAGTATTGAAGCGATTAAGCAACTTATGTAGATGATATGGCCAGTTTGAGAAACTGTGACGAACTGGTTAACCAAAATTGTTAAGTCATTTAAGTAACCTGGTGAAGGTCAAAAGGCAAAAGTCATATAAATTATGAAAAGGCAGGTGTGGCACACATACCAATGAATGAAGTGTTGAAGTATTGAAGCGATTAAGCAACTTATGTAGATGATATGGCCAGTTTGAGAAACTGTGACGAACTGGTTAACCAAAATTGTTAAGTCATTTAAGTAACCTGATGAAGGTCAAAAGGCGAAGGTGATATAAATTATGAAAAGGCAGGTGTGGCACACATACCAATGAATGAAGTGTTGAAGTATTGAAGCAATTAAGCAACTTATAAATGTAGATGATATGGGCAGTTTGAGAAACTGTGACGAACTGGTTAACCAAATTGTTAAGTCATTTAAGTAACCTGGTGAAGGTCAAAAGGCGAAGGTGATATAAATTATGAAAAGGCAGGTGTGGCACACATACCAATGAATGAAGTGTTGAAGTATTGAAAACAATTAAGCAACTTATAAAAAAAAAAAAAAGTAGATGATATGGCCAGTTTGAGAAACTGTGACGAACTGGTTAACCAAAATTGTTAAGTCATTTAAGTAACCTGGTGAAGGTCAAAAGGCGAAAGTCATATAAATTATGAAAAGGCAGGTGTGGCACACATACCAATGAATGAAGTGTTGAAGTATTGAAGCGATTAAGCAACTTATGTAGATGATATGGCCAGTTTGAGAAACTGTGACGAACTGGTTAACCAAAATTGTTAAGTCATTTAAGTAACCTGGGGAAATGAAGGTCAAAAAAAGGCGAAAGTCATATAAATTATGAAAAGGCAGGTGTGGCACACATACCAATGAATGAAGTGTTGAAGTATTGAAGCGATTAAGCAACCTATGTAGATGCTATGGCCAGTTTGAGAAACTGTGACAAAGTGGTTAACTGAAAAGTGTGACGGACGCAGGGCTCCAGATAAGGAATTTGACATTGGGTACTGTTACTCCATACTTTTGAAATCAATTGGGTATTCTCAATTTTCAATTGGTTATTTTAAAAACGTTACCCCATACATTTTTTTCAATTGGGTATTTCCATATTTTGATTACAAAAACCGATTCGGAAACAAATCGTACTAATTTATGTATTAATGGTACTGTTTTGTTGTTCATATAATTAATTGAAGCATAAAATGATTAGTTCAAGTTTTCAAACCAAGTACATATAAGTAACTGTTACTAGAGTAATTGGGCTTATGGCATTTGTTACCAGTGTAGTTCCGGATATGCTAGCACACTTATAGTTATAAGTTATGTAACAAGCAGTATCATGTATTAAAAAAACCATGCAAGATGTTTCATTATCTGAATGACAAACAGTGCATACGCTGATCAAGAATGCTTTGATTGGCAGATTGATCTTTGCAACACGCGATCTATTTTTTTTTTGGCTGACCACGTTTGACAGCAATTCATCAATAATGTCAATCACGATTAATTTGGGGTCTCCACACACCGAGCTCAACAAAATTACTGTATGATGCCTTGTGCAATGGATTGAGATTCCACCTTTGCATCGGTCGTAAAATAAATTGAAATAAGGTTAACATTGGTGCTAGACTTTTGCAATTTGTTTCTTCCACGTTTGTTTGTTGTGGCCGCCATTTTGTTGCGCCATGTGTCACCAATTTTCTACGAAAAAATCTGACATGATCCGATTGTTTTATTTATAGTGTCTATCGCTACTACGATTATATTAATTGGTGAATTCGGGCGCCGTTCAACTCGTCCTATTTTAACTTAGTTAATTCGACCGCCATTTTATTCAACGTGTGCGTTGGTCGAAATAGTAATAATGTTACCATATTTTCATTTATTACTTATGATACTGTCCCACATGTAAAATATAAACCTGACACATCCAAAATAATAAAATGTCTGCTGTGCCCCGCCCTCCCCCCAGGACCAATTCCACTGTATCTTTTGTTTTATCCGTGCGGATAGTCGTTTATGACTGTTTACGGACTTTTTCGTTGCATCTCCTCGAGTAGACTCGGGGTCGTCGAAACAAGCAGTTTCACATCGATTTGAATTTAAGAAAATAGACTAGTAATGAGCCTGGATCTCGGGTTCACAATAGTGTCGCATCGCCGTTTTTCCCCCACAATTATTGATTTGAAAATCAGTAATATTTTCCGTAAATGACAACAAATTCCGAGGTAAATGAGAATTCAATTCCGGCTTGCGTGAGCTCTGAAGTTTGTGTTAACTTTCGCCATAATTGATAGGCCCCGTCTTATCCAATTTTTTTTCTCAAAATCAATATGGGCAAAAACAGCCGATGCGATAAGGGTGGACATTCTAGATTTGGGATCATTAACTTGAACGGTACTCCAAACAAATGCCGTGTGGTGGATTACTAGAGTTTCGTATCGAGTTGGACCCATTTTTTCCCGCTGAGAGTCGGAATCTCTCCCGCTAAATCCTGGAGTTCAAATCGAGTACACCCGAATACTGGTTTCCAGCCGTTATCGGTGAAATACAGCGATACATTGTCCGCAGCTAGAGCCGGGACCAGACTTTGTAAACATTGAATGGCCGACCGCACAGATAATTGGCGATGATTTTGTAGGATTGTATACATGAACAAATCTAGCAGTATGCGACAGACTGAAAATATATTTGAGGAGTACGCTACAGGATAAAAAAGTATTGCGTACCGGACATTTTAATTGCTTTTTGGTACGCATTGTCTCTGATTTTAATTGGGTTTTTGCATTTTTTAATTACCTTATCTGGACCTCTGCGGACGGACAGATGGACGGTCCAAACACTATATGCCACCCGTTTCTTCGAAACACGGTTGCATAAAAATATTGTTTTTGAATTGTTTATATAGTCGTAAGATTTTGGTCATCTTTCGTGAAACAGACTGTAGATAATAATTACCCCACCCACTCGGATTACCAAGCATAAATAACTCGTCTGGTGCAAATATCTTTTCTCAGTGCTTTTTGTGACAACATTTTATGTTTGACATTTATTTACACGGATACCTCAAGATTCCATCCTGAGGATTCCAAATAAAATCTGGCTCTACCGGCATCAACACCAGTAACGCTGACAAAATTGTCTACCAACTTCTGTTGATCGGCCATGTTTTGGGTTCTCACTAGCGACTGTTTCTGCTCTTTTTAGAAAGAGTGTCACCGTCTTTTCGCACCCTATCACGTTCCCTCAATGGTAAAGCGACACCTCGGCCCTAAGACACGTTGGCCCCAGACACCTCGGCCCCCGACAGGTCGGCCCCTTTACACATCGGCCCTAAAAGACATCGACATTTCGGCCTTAATTTAAAAAAAATTGCTATAAACACTGATTTTTATGTTAATAAAGAAAAAAAAGTGTCTTTAGATGTAGTACATACCCTTAGCAATTGTTATGTGCGGTAGTAATAAATAATTTATATTGTATAAATATACATTTCAGATGCCAACGAGGAGGACAAATAGAAGATATATAGAAGACTATAACAGAAAGAAGAATGCAAGAAAGATGGCTAAATACATACATATATATACAATAAAAATAACAAGTATGTGGTATTTAAGTGGTTTGTATGTGTCCATAAACATGTGTCTCTTTTATCACTCCCATAATTATCTATCTATCTATCTATCTATCTATCTATCTATCTTCAGATAATGCTTTCACGCCCCTTTCGGGTATTATGAGCATGGAAAAGTGCACGTCGGTGTTTTAGTAGAGTAAAATAGTGACAGATAAAAGCAGATTGATGGCTAAGAGAAGAAAAGTGATAGTTTGTTAGTACAGTGTGAAGTAGATAAAACAAGATAAAAGCAATCGGTTCTGGCTCCTAGCAATGGGCCAGTTGGCCGACTGCCTGTCCGAATAGAACAGGATCGGTCATGGCTGCAATATTGTGGGGCAAGGAGTTCCAGAGAACAACAGAGTTCGGAAAAAATGAAAATTTGTAATAATTGGCAGTGGTGTGAATTTGTCTGATGGAGAAGGGATGCATGTGCCTTGTCAGTCTCATGGGCTGCTGCAGGTATGGGGGCAGTATGACAGCTACCTGTTGGTGGTAGATTTTGAAAAACATTACCAATCTTGAGTCTATCCGTCGATCTGCTAACGTACGCCATCCAAGATTGGTCTGCATGGTAGTCACACTGTCATATGTTGAGTAGTTGTGTTTAACCCACCGAACTGCCCGTCTCTGAACCTTTTCAATTTTGTCTGTATTGAGTTGAGTGTGTGGCGACCACACAGTGGATGCATATTCAAGCTGTGGCCGAACTAAAGTTTTATATGCAAGTTCGCGGACTTTTTCATTTTTAGTTTCAATATTACGTTTTAGGAACCACAGAGTTCTATTTGCCGAATTTGAAATACGATTTATGTGAGTGTTCCAACTTAAATTTTGAGAAATGTCAACTCCGAGGTATTTAGCATCATTTACGGTCGAAAGGGTTTGTCCATGTAGTATATAGTCATATTTAATTGGATTTTTGTTTCTATTAATGTTCATGACTTGGCACTTCAGTGGGTTAAACTCCATATCCCATTGGTTTTCCCATTTAACAAGACGATCAAGGTCGTCTTGGAGAGATTTGCATGACAAATTGCTGTCAAGTGTTAAGTAAACTGCTGTATCGTCTGCAAATAATCGGACCTGTGATTTGATAGTGTCTGGGAGGTCGTTTATGTAGAGGAGAAACAGCAATGGGCCGAGAACAGAGCCTTGTGGGACACCGGACGTAACAGGGACTTCGGAAGAGGTTTCACCTTCTAAAACAACGGTCTGGGATCTACCAATAAGAAAAGACTGTATCCAGCTTAGGGTCAAGTTTTAGAGAAGTTTTAAATGGGTAACTTTATCAAATGCCTTGCTAAAATCTAGCAGGACTAGGTCAACTTGTTTTCCATGTGTTAGGGTACAGGCCAAGTCATCAATAAGCTGAATTAGTTGAGTCCCACAAGAACGCTTTTCCCGGAACCCATGCTGCAAGTCATACAAAATGTTATATTTATTAAAATGTGATGTGAGGTTTGAGGCAACAATATGTTCCATAAGTTTGCATAAGATGCATGTCAGTGAGATAGGTCTGTAGTTTGCTGGGTTACTGGTGTCGCTAGCTTTTTTATATAAGGGGGCGACGTTTGCTTTGATCCAGTCTGAAGGTAGTTTGCTGGTGTTGAGTGACTTCTGAAAGATGATGTGTATAATATCAAAAATTTCATCTTTCAGTTCTTTGAGTATTAGTGGTTTAATTGTCAGGCCCAGCTGCTTTGTCTGTTTTGAGGCGGCTGAGAAGTTTGTGTACACCGACTTCACTAATGTGTATGGGAGGCATTTGTGGGTATTTGCTAGTGTGCGATGGATTGCTGGATATACCTAGGTGTCTAATGGTGCTGAGGCATGTCTGACTGAGTGAGAGCGGCTCTAGCGGGGAAAAGACTGATTGAAATTGACGGTTTAAAATGTTTCCTTTTTCAGTGTTCATTGACAGGATATTTCCAGTAATTTGGTCTTTTAGTGGTGCAATACCTTGTGAGTCCTGTTTAGCATTTTTAATCAAGCTGTATATTTTTTTTGTGTTAAATTTTGGAGAATTTTGATCCTCGTCTAGTTCAAGTATGTTTTCAAGGTAATTATTATATGCAAGTTTTGTCTTCTGTTTTATAATTTGTTTAATTTCCACAAATTTCTTTCTGAGATCATGTGTTTTGCTACTTTTAATTTTTTTGAAATTTTTATCTCGTTTCCTAATTAGACGTTTAACCTCTTGTGTTACCCAATGTAGTGAGCGTTTTGTGCTGCATCGCTTAATTGGAATAAACTTTTTGATGCCTGAGTGTAGAGTGTTTTTAAACTTTGACCAGACTTCATCTATGGAGAGGGTTTCATTGTTCGACAGTATATCTGTTTTGTTTTCATTCATAAATTGTTCAAATCCGTCCCAATTGGTTTTTCTATAAATAGGTATGTATCTTGGAATTTGTTTACTGATAACTGGTTTGAGTTTGTACCTGAACCTGAACCCCAACTTTCCCTCCACACACACATACATGTACACGCTTAGCATTATACTGTTACTTCCTTGAATAAATGGCGATTGTGGTAGATACAGCGAAGGATGTACAGAGTAAATACAAGGTGTTAATCATCATTTTGTATACAGCTCATAATCCCATTGAAGTGTATTAAAGTAAACACTTAAAAATTACAGATACTTAGCAGTTTATCCTTTTGGTAGTATTAGTAGTATATCTTTATTTCCTCCAATAGGAGAGTACAGACAGCATGTGCAATAACATATATACAAGTATAGCATCAGTGCAGTAAGGAAATATACAACGTGTGTGCATGAAGTGGGTCTATAATACAGTTTGTACAATTCAGTTTTATAGCCCTTACACGTTGTTACCAGTAATCGCAGTAATTGAAGTTACGCATTAGCTAATTGGCGATTAAGTATGTATTTTTGGAGAGAGAAAAATCGATCGAATAATTGGTACTTCTCACGGAAACTATATATAACAAGTGTTTGTTAGCCAAAAATTGGCACTTTCATGACGCTCCCTCGATTTAAAATCCACGTACAAAAAGGTGTCATCTTTGCAAGCGATGTTTGATTAAACTGACACTTACCTGCCGCAATCCCGCCACGCCATTTTGGCGACATGTATATACCCTGTCTGCACCGTATCACGGAAAATCTCCACCGTATCACATTACCAACTGTGACGACTCCGCATTCAGTAGTGTTATACATACAAACATAGGCAGCATTACCTCCCTTTTCAAGAACGCAGTATATAGTGTTTCGGCCCAGGTGTATAATGGACCATATCTAAGTTTACTTCTTGTACTTCTAAATTTCCTCCAACAGTTGAGTATTCAAAGTAGAAGTAGAACAAATCGAAGTGGGCAGTAGGGCACATGGTGTTTAAAATGAACCATATATTCGTACTCCTGCAAAATTAACGTAACAATTTTGTTGCATTCAAAGATCCTCGTACCTAGTCCTCAATGAGAATGTGACACATGCACCAACCCATACTTATTATTGTACAGAATACATATCCAAGCATAGGAAACACACTATATATATACAGACTGGGACAGTAGGCCCTAGGGTTTTAAAACTGGCCATATAAATTTACTACATGCAAAATTACTGTAAAACATGTATGTATAGGCCTACATGCTTTGATTTAACGACGGCATTGGCTCGATGACATTGCATGTCGGGACCGACTATTTAAGTCCACATCCGATAGGACTAGGCTAACACGAAGTTGTCTTGCCAAAGGACACACCGAATCGGCCATTCGGAGCGTGTCGAGGTAGGAATCGAACCAGGGGTCTCCCGAACCGCAGTCCGACGCTCTATCTATTGTGGTAAAAATATGTTTTATCTCATAAAAACGACCACTAGCCACCCCTCAATGAGAATGTGACACCACCAACCCTTATTAATAGTGTCCATAATACATCTGAGATTATTCTCCAAACATAGTAAACACAATATAAAGTAGTGCAGTAGGGCATATAAGGTGTTTAAAACAGACCATATTTATTCACTACATGTACAGTTAATATACAAATATGTTTGGTCACAAACAAAGAGCTCCTATATATATAGCCACCCCTCAATGAGAATGTGACACCACCAACCCCTATTAGTATTGTCCAGAATACATATCCAAACATAATACACAATATATAAACTGGGACGCAATAGGGCCTATATGGTGTTTAAAATCGACTATGTATATATAATACATGCAAAATTACCGTAAACAATGATTGTTCTCATACCCATAGCCACACTTCATTGAGAATGTGACACCACCAACTCCTATTAATATTGTTCAGAATACATCTCCAAACATAGTAAGCAAAATATAAAGGTGGCAGTAGGGCATAGGATGTCATATCTATTCAATACATGCAACATTAACATAAACATATGTTTTGTCACATACAAAGAGCACCTAGCAGTATAATGTGCGTTACCTTGGCGCAACTTTGCATAATGGGTGGGGCTAATTTGCATAATTACCGTCACATGGCAAATTAGTCTATAAATAGAGGGATGGGTGACGTGTCGATTTTTTCCCATGACTCTTTGATCTGCTTTGCATTGACCAACCCTCAAATAGCATCATTACATATAATAACACTGAACATTACGGCTGAGTCTCCATATATCATATGCACCCATACTCGGCCCTTAACACGGTCTGAAATACTTGCACAGTGCGGTAGGAGAATGAATTAGCTAGGTTAAATTAACCGTCTATATATACTAACCTCCTTAATTTAAAGCACACATTTCGACTGCATTGCAACCAATACTAAATTCGGAAATAAAAACGGGCCAACGCGGCCATTGGCTGGATACATTTTCTGGGCTCATATGCCCAGGTATGGAAGGTCTGTGAGCCAATTCCTACCATTAAATATAAGATAACCTGACGTATCGATTTATTTTAGAATGTGAAGGTCGTTTATTTCATTATGCAAACACTGAGCGCAGAGAGCGCACCCCAGCACACCCCAAGTGACATAGACATAGCAACTCGTTAACATGACATCGTTCCCACGAGATAGCATCTCGTTACCCAGCCATTCTCCAATAAACCTTACCATTACAAAAATACCATGTCGCCACTTTAAACGTGTTCAACATTCAATTTCTTTTGAACCACAACCATATGTGAGTACACATATGTATTTTCCAAAGTAGTTGACGTATTTGCTGGAACTACTTGCTGATATAAGCTCACGGTACATCATTTTGCTCTGTGTTTTACTTTAATTGAATGCACACGATCGGCACAAATCAACAAGAACTCAATGGCCAATTTTATTTTTCTTACGTTATGGCACACCCAAACATTTTGCAAAATTCAAGAGTAATTGTAAGTAAATGGTGATTTCTTTACGAAACTATGTTGTCACAAAATCCTGTCTGTCCTCCATAACGAAATTGTAGCTACCATATGTGGAACTGTAGAAACGGTTAACACACAATGTAGTGTGCTTATTTTCTTGTGAAAACATCAGTTAATGGTAAAAAGAAGTTTGTTCAAATAATAATTAAGCCCACTTCACAGAAAACGTGATGGTGACGTAACGGCACTTTCCCACGAAATTACACTATCTACTGTTAATCATTTACATGTAATATGAGCGTTATTTTCGTATCCATGGACTTTATTACAAATGCTTATGAAAGTGTGTCTTCTTTAAAAGGCAAAACTAAATGATATATCAGACATAAATTATTACCTCCGTAACCCCCCTCCTCCGTTATATTATTTTCAATGTCATGTAATTATGTTCCCTGGTGCGCAATAACAACGGCGTTATGTTTTATATGATCCCGGTATGTATGTCATCTTCCGTCAGTGACATCTGCTACGATTGGGAATTTTTGGTTTCTTCATATTCAAAGTTATATTATAAACCGTTTTATATGCAAACACCATACCAGTGATTCGAATATACAAGTTTGGATACGTTATGGATGCTATCTCAAGTTATATTACGGCCATTGATGCATCTATAAACTAAACAATCATTTGATTACGTGTGCTTGCAGATACATGCCATCAGCAAATAAATCAACTATTTTGTTACGGAGGACAGGAACATTGGAAGGGATTTAAAGCTGCTGTATATGTACGGACATTTTTGTTCGGAAACTTTATATTATTATTAAACTTTTATTATTAATTATTGTTATAATCGTTTACATGTCGATTGGTGTGTACTACATGTTGAAATAAGTGTGTATAGTTTGGGTAATGTGGGTGCAATTCCGTTATGGAGGACAGACAAAAGTTTAACTACATTGCATGACTATATATATTCTACTCAATGGCAGTTCGCATCTGAAAATGAACTACGACACTGATTGTGACAGTGTTTAGCTAATGCGAAATAAACATTTTCAACAACCTGACATGTTAGTGGACACTGCAGCTTAAATGGTCGTTATGGAGGACATAAAAGTGTCACGGAGGATAGAACAAATTGAACCCTAGTTCGTAGCATTTATTTTGGGTGACCATGACAAAATAGATGCCAATAGAAGACAATACTACTGATGAGCAATATATTTTGACATACGATTTAGTATGTCCGTCTAAACAAATATACGATGCAAGTTCTTTAAACTCACATCCATTAACCAATTCGAAAGCATTCCCAACTTGCATGTTTATGAAGTTTATATTAAAGTCGTGAAAGAATGTGCGTCATCTTCCCACATGCACACCGTCCCACCCTCCACTCTCCTACCATGGCCACCCCATTCACACAGTGCAACCGATTTGCTATCCCCCTGGTACACGTATAATGATCTTTTTCAGAATGGTTCTTATACCATATATATTGTGAGATACGGGTTAATAGAAAGTCCGTACATCTAATACTGCATACTACTGAGGCGTGTTATTGCTTTATTGGAATGACACAGATTTGTTTTAAACTTGATGAAAATTGAGGATGCATTTAATTTTGAGAAATTTCGGACAGCCAGCTTACGAAACGGTCCGTAACGAATTTTGCAACCAACATAGAACCAGATCAGTTTGTACATCCAGCATATTAATCGGATATACTCTGACCAAAATACCCCATTAGTAAATCACTCAGAGACAGTAGCTTTAAAGGCCCGAATAACTGTTGCATTATGTTAAAAGTAAAACAAACACAACACAGTGAGCATTTCCAGTTTTGAGTAACTGAGGAAATTAGCTCCCCTCCGCTGATTTATCCACATCCCCTTCAAATGCCCTGATTGAAAAAAATATGTAAAAGTAATTGAATCCGTCCATTAGAGTTAATGACTATAATCCCATATGCGATATTTCACGAAACATATTTTGAAAAAGTGTCCATGATATTTCTCGTAAATAAAGCCGAACTAACTTTGAAGAAAATTTCAGGACAAATGCGGAATGAAGTATTCTGTATTTTGAACACTTAGTCCACTTCCGGCATTATTTACAGAAGATAGCGTACATTGTGTAAAGTATGTTCATGTCTAAAGTCTCATGTGCGATTAGTAATACAATATCATGGATATGCACAATACTGTTAAGATCACGTTTCATGTTTCTATTATTTCAGTTCATTTGATGAAACTGCATTTGAACCACCGCCTAGCAAATGTTTATACATGTACCACTACCAGAATCATTTTGACGCACCGTGAGAAAAATGGCCCAATTGATTTTGTTTACCACTGTAGCCCCTGATAATCTAGTGCACTTCCGGAGCATGATACACGTGTACATTGTTCATTAGAAGCAATGCGCAGGCTGGTCTGAGGCTACACGATTTACACACCGATTTGGACCACTCTCCCCTTGATAAGATACTATATATATATATAGTTATATTCAGTCAGGATCGTTTCCCAACTATCCAAATCCTGATTTTACTGGAAGAATCGCAAGATGACAAAGATCTAAACCGAATACAAATTTACGACATATCTTTTTGTTAGTCGGTGGCCCATTTGCAGTTTGATGTTGATATTTCGTTGGTTTTTTCCTCGGTAACGGGAATTTACACTTATATCATGGCAGCATCTTGGTCCTATGTCCTTAACATAGGACTTATAGTGATCTGGACCTACTGGTCACTGCTCATGTAGTACGTACTTCCAATTTACTGGCACAGCTCGTTACGAAATGAGACATTCTATACCAGAGCTCCAGATAAGCTGCGTATTTGCTTAAATACCCAATTAAAATTGCCAAAAACCCAATTGAAATCAGAAGTAGCGAGTATCAAAAAGCAATAACAATTTTGTGGTACCTTTATCATGCTGCAGAAAACAATAAACAGATCACAGATATAGCATATTTGTCTTATTTTCCATGAAAACACATCTTGGAATTTCATTAAATTGTCTCCAAGGACATGCCAAGACATTTTTTTCATTTTGAAGCAAACTACTCAATAATTGCTTTCTGTAGATGTGTAAACAGTAGTGTGATTTTATTTCACACAATTAAAATTTTGAAATACCCAAATGCTTCTGAAATGATGGAGTGAAAATACTCAATTACTAATTCCCTATCTGGAGCCCTGCTATACAACTTGTTATTGTGTTTCTACAAAGTCAATATGGTGTCATGTTGCCCGTATGAAGCTATATTCTCCATCGGATGCGCCTCAGGTGAATGCTGCGCCTCGGGTGAATATAGATTCAGATGGGCAACACGACACCATAATTCTAGCACAAAAATATTTACACAATTCCATAACATTTGATTGGCCCGTCGCAAGTCTCTGTCCAAAATGTATATCCCAGTAAACTCCCACGCCGAACTACTTTCCGTAACCGTGAGGCGCAGTTAAAATAATTCTTAAGAAAACGGAAAATAAACACATTTTCTTGATGAATTTATTTAAAATTCTGGAATTATAAGGAATTAATGGCCTTTTTGTTGAATTTATCGGGGATATAAACTTGGAAAAGTCGCGGGAATACTGGACGAGGCCTTCCGGCCTTCGTCCAGTATTCCCGCGACTTTTCCAAGTTTATACCCCGATAACTTCCACAAAAAGGCCATTAATTCCTATAATATTGACTGTGTAGAAAAACAATGACTTATATTGTCAAACCGCAGATAAATTTCTCGCGTTTTAATTGGTCAGCTTGACGGGTAAAATGAGCCCATATATGAGGTGGAGTTGACCGGGTATGGAAGGTGTTCGAGCCAATTCCCACCCTTAAATATAAGCCGAATAGAATAGAAAATAGGTGGAGTAGAAAACGAAAAATGTCCATATTATCTGTCAAGCCCGTCAATATGGCTCGACTCAAAATGGCGGCGTGTCGAAACGGACAATTTTGGAAACCACCTAAACCTAAACAGATTTCTACATGTTTATTTCGGGATAGTGTCGGGTAATAAATATTATTTGTAATGTCATGACGTCGTGCCGTTTGGTGCCATATTTCTACATTATACATGTACCAATACTTATAAAGAATACTTCTGGAGAAATATATAGAATCTGCGGTATGACAAATACGTTATAATTGTGATTCTACACAGTCAATATGGTGTCATATTGCCCGAAGGGAATATAATGATAGCTTCAGACGAGCAATATGACACCATATTGACTGTGAAGTTATGAAGTTGCATGCGACACACCCATTGGGTCGTGGTCTATGCATGTGTGACATTCCATGAACATATTCCAAAGGGAGTTCGATTTAACGCTCCAGATAAGAAATCAGTGAGAGAAAAAAACAACAAAGGGAGGTAACTCAAAATTTAATGAGGCAAGAGTTGTCATTCTTGCCTGCGACACACCTTTGGGTAGTAGTCTATGCATGTGTGAAGTTTCATGGAACTATTCCAAAGGGTATTCGAGTTATGCAGTTATGTTTGTTGCAGCATTTGTGGGGTTTGTGCGAAACCAACAACCATCCTGCAGAAACACATTGTGGCCTACTATTAAAATCGATGAAGGGATTCATAATTTAAGTTATTAAGAAATAATAGGCGTGACATCGTATTTAACATATATACGCCGGTACGTCTAGACGTACATACCATCGAAAAACTAGCTGCGTCAGCGGGTTAAGGACTATCATCATGATTGGACATATTTGATATTGTTTTATAATTATAATAAGAGAAGATGAGTAACTGACGGTCAATGATGCTGTAATCAACGCACCTTATGCCAGCTGGCTCTGAACAGAAATGTGCGACACACCGTATCTACTTTGTCTCACCAGTACAAACTGTAGCTTGTTTTCACGCAACACCGTATCATTTTCTGCAGTTGCTTGCGGAAACTCTACACCATAACAGGCGGTACAAACCATAACGAGATAAATCAGAAAATGCCATAAAATGTCAGAAACGAGACAAAGCCGCGTTTCTGACGACATATTCGGACACTCGGATGGAATGTCCTTGTCCACACCAGTGTGTATGATGGATACTCTTAAAAGGTACATGCCCACTCTGTAGGTTATAATATAGGGAGACAGATAGTTTTGTATATTTTGTAGATATGACATTTTCTGTCAAAATAATAAGCATTCATTCACCATTACCCCACGTATTGATAGCCAGTAATATTGACACAATTATACACTTATTTAATTCCTATAAAGAACATTTTGTCCCTTCTGAGTGGGCATGTACCTTTAATCCGCGAACGAAATTTTGGGGATACTATATGGAATTGACACCGAACATCATCTGCGTCCGCAGACACTTCTGGTCCGGAGAATAACTCGAATACCTTTTGGAATAGTTCCATGAAACTTCACACATGCATAGACCATTACCCAAAGGTGTGTCACAGGCAAGAATGAAAACTCTTGCCTCACTGAATTTTGAGTTACCTCTCTTTGTTTTTTCGCTAACTGATTTCTTACTGATCTGGATCAACACTGGTCGCGAGACCCATAGACCCCATTTCTTCTGTCACAGCTACATTTCTGAACTCAATTATAGTCAAACCGCTTTATGACACATGTGGAATTTTATGGCCATGTAAAATAATTTCAGGTTATCAACAACAAACACAAACAACAAATGTGTAAACGAACGATCCACCAGACGGGTTGGCTTGAAGTAAGACTATCCAGTCGCGACTTCTCCACAATTCACTGAAGTTTGTAAATTATAACACTTTTACTGCCAAAGAAGGAAACCCACATATTTGCAGCGTCACTGTTGAATACAACATGCGCTGGATGTTTGCCTTCATCAGCAGAAATAACTGTTTGTATTAATTTCAGGTCTTGTGTCATATGGATAAGTTCTTTTCCGTTCATTGAACAGACAAACAGGCTACCATTTGGATGTACCGCTAAACTTACCGGCTTGTTCAAGTCACCGTATGTGTGTTTAATGTTACCTAGTTTGTCAGTTTTAATAAGCTTATTTGTTGCGTAACTAGTCATGTACATCGATTCGCCATCTGGTGATAGAGCCACGGTTGATACATGGTCATATACCCAGGGAACCTTTATTACTGGTGATGTCGGCGTGCCATCAATGGATATACGCTCAATATGACAATGGTGGTTCACTGATGCGGTAGCAATTATTTCCTCTGCCGTGAACACTGTAAGAGATATACCCATAGCAGTTTCTGAAACATTGACCTCCTTTGTACATTTGAAGACATCGTTAATAATGGCATAAATGTAAATTTTATTTGTCACACGATCACAGCTTACTGCAATCTGCGAGTCTTTCACGCAAACTACATTCCATGGCTTGATCTTTAGCTTATGAAATGTTAACAGCGTATGGCTGGGGCAATATAACTTAAGTGTCGAGTTTTTGTAGTCAAGCAGAACACTGCGAGAATCTGATAAGAAGCATATACCGGTAATACAAGGTACATTTACATCTGACGGTATAGCGCAGGAAAATGTTGTTAAAAGTTGTGCAGATATTGGTTTATTGGGGGTCCATTTGTACGTCTCACGGAGTTTTGGAATGGATACGTTCACTTTGACAGAGAAATGTCTGTCAAGCTCCGTGACGTGCCGTTTGAATTCGTCGCCAACTGCTGGTTGAATTGTCACAGACGTTGTATCGCCTGCTAGCCGTACCATGTCTCCCGTATGTATCGCCATTTCATCTCCAAATCTTCTTGTAACTACAAACTGCTGTATATCATCGCCATGTTCCGCAACTATTTGTGCGACGTTTTGAACATTCTCCAGATCATCTTCTATTTTTTTGCAGGCCCTCATGTGGCAATTGATCTTTTCACATTCTTCTTTGCATTTTTCATTGACTGCTTTATAAATTCTAGAGCTTGTCTCGTTGAATACCTCTAGTATATGTTTCCTGCATTCGTCAAGAATCCGCTGAACATTCTCAACGTCACTTTTTAGAGACGTTAATACGGCCCTATCATTTGTCTGTATAGCATGTATTCCATCCAACATATGCTTGGTCTCTTTAATGATCTCAGACAAATCCGACTTTGCCTTAAACTTGTCCAAACAATCCTCAACCCCAGCAACATCTGAACACTTTCTATGTGTGACAAACAAACATTTACTACAGCACAGTGTCTTATGATCGTGGCAGAAATATTCGATTTCTTTACCAGGATGTGTAACACAATCCGTGACAAGCTTCGTCTTTAGCTTTCTACCCGTCTCAACTGATTCAAGGTCAGTTATATTATGATGCTTCAATTGTTTCATTTTCAAATGCATTTCGCGGCATTCCTTACATATCTGCTCATTGCAATGAAAACAGAAATACAACGCCTTTACATGTTTACCGTCCGTCTCACAGGTTTGGCAATCCTCGTTGTTAACCTGCATAGTTTCCACTGTGACACCCTCCACAATAGCTATCTCGGCGACCTGGCGATTTTCCGGAAATTCACTGACCCAGTTTTCCCTATCAATGTCAGCGTTTATAGGGATAAACCGTCTATACACATTGGGCAATTAATCCCACCTTTTGTTGATGATTTTTCGGATGATATATATCCCGATAAACACGATTGACAGAATGTGTGTGAACATGGTAATTTAAACTTCAAAGTTTCCGAACAAATTGAGCATTCCGTCACTATCGACTTCAGTCTACGTCCTACATTATCCGCCATTTTGTTTTAATGTTGATTGTCAGTCAACAGTGCCTGTCACGTAACAACTGATAATACCTATATATATACCGGGTACGACCACAGGTTGAAGTAACGGACCGAGGTCTATAAATACATTAAATATGCCTAAAAGCATCAATAAATGAAGAAAACAAATAATTTTAATGATTAGATGGAGGGGGTAATTATTTTTTCTTCATTTATTGATTCTTTTAGGCATATTTAATGTATTTATAGACCTCGGTCCGTTACTTCAACCTGTGGGTACGACTTACGAGATACTGTTGGTTTACCGATAAATTGGCAAGGTCACGGGGTCAGCGGACTATGTCTATTTTAGCTTTCTCGGGATGTAGCCGTTTTCTAGGCATTTAAGCTGGTCAAATCGACGCCTTAATTATCTAGAGCATTTTAGAGCTTGAAAATATATGCTCCGGATAGCGGATATAATTTAAATTACCAACTGGCTGACTGCACAGGTTGAAGTAACGGACCGAGGTCTATAAATACATTAAATATGCCTAAAAGCATCAATAAATGAAGAAAACAAAAATGGGTAAAAAATATATTTGTTTTTCTTCATTTACATGTTACTTCAACCTGTGGCTGACTGGTGAAATAGACGATTGAAAATCACAATAAATGCCATATTTTTAAACGTAAAACGTTCGATAGTTTATTTTGAATGCCCAGCACAAACCTTATGAAGGTGCATGATCACGTGGTTACAACAGCACAAACAATTGCTGAAACTTCCAGAGGTTCGTATTATGTAACGGATTTTAATGAAATAAGGCGCATCAAGCGCGTCTTGTTAAGCTGCATTTGGTGGTCTCGGTACTTTGGCCAATCACGTGGTTACAACAGCACAAACAATTGCTGAAACTTCCAGAGGTTCGTATTATGTAACGGATTTTAATGAAATAAGGCGCATCAAGCGCGTCTTGTTAAGCTGCATTTGGTGGTCTCGGTACTTTGGCCCAAACTTCGGATGTTTTTGCGAATAATCGATTTCCGTGTTTACTGTCAATGCTGACACGGAATCTATTTTTCACAAAAACGACATACGTATGTGCCGAAGCCCCGAGACCACCAAAATACAGATCATGAAGACGCGTGTGCTGCGCCATATTTCATAAAAATCTGAAAATCAGTTGCATATTAAGGACAATATCAAATAATATTTTCTTTGGAGTGGGCGCGCTTTCAACATTTTCAGACATTTTTGTTGTTGTGGTAACCACGTGATCATGCACCTTGATTAGTGTGCCCATAGCTCAGATGGTAGAACGCTCGTTAAATGTACATGTATTCGAGCCGTGTTCCTTTTGTGCGACTTCGAGCCTCGGACTCATTATTATTTCTTTATTTTGTATTCATATAACAGATTCAACGTTTTCTCACATTTTATATATCTTACATAGATAGCGTTTGACAAACGAATCCGTATGACGTGACATGTGAACTGGGTTTACAGCGTCACCGATCCGGATGCACATTTATCCCGTCAAACACAGTGTGTATGTGTCGTGAAACACGGTGCCGTGAAACATTTTTGATATCCTGTCAATACTACCTAATCACTGCGTATGAATATGTGCGGTGACTGGGGTTATTTTGTTTTTGCATTTAAAAGCCATTTGTAGGTGTTGACGGGATAAATAGAATAGTAGGTTAGTGCCGTGAATGGGAAACAATATATGGCGCGGCACGGAAACGGGATCTGCTCGACAGAGCCTCGCCCATCCCGTTTCCCAAGCCTTCCCAGATATTTTTCCCATTCACGGCACTAACCTACTATTCTCTATCACACAGTCAGACGAAGACTCACGGTGTTCACAATTCATTTACTAATTAAATATTAGTATGCCAGACAACTTCAAAACAAATCGGAATTTGGACACATTCTAAAATTGACGCCTATATGTATTTCATAGAAATAGAGAATAGTTGGTTAGTGCCGTGAATGGGAAAACATATCTGGCAAGGCTTAGGAAACGGGATGAGCGAGGCTGCCGAGCCAGATATATTTCCCACTCACGGCACTTACCTACTATTCTATTTATCACGTAAACACCTACAAATGGCTTTAAAATGCAATAAAAATAACCCCGGCCACCGCACATATCCATACGCAGTGATTAGGTCGTATTGACAGGATATCAAAAATGTTTCACTGCAGGACGTCAAGTCCCGGACCGGTATGCAACTATATTGCCCTCTAACAGTATACGACAATGAAATTTACGTTTATTTTCGAAAAGTCGAAAAAGTCTGAATTTCAAAAGAGCGAAAAGGTGAAAACGCGACATTTTGCGCCTTTTACAAGGCCAAAAGTCAACAACTCGAAATCATGTCAATTTCATGTGTGCAAAATGCGAAATCGCGAAATGGCGATGGACGGAATAAGCCAATAAGCCACCATATCCATTAGCAATTTATTCGTTCGCTAAGTGAATTGTAATCCCACGACTGAGAAAATGATCCAACACACCAATGCGACCAGCGTAGATTCTGATCAGAGTCTACACTGGTCGCCGCTCTGCCAATCTAACGTCGTGCATGTCCACAAGAAACGTATTTTAAAGGTACATGCCCACTCAGTAGACACAAACCGTTCTTTATATCAGAGACATAATCTGAGACATTTTCTGGCAAAACAAACATTCATTCACCAATACACCACGGTTTGATTGGCATTATTATACATTTTATATCACACTTCTATCAGGGGCGATAACCGTGTTTCCTTAAAATGTTAACGGACATTACTATTTATACTCTGTATTTAATTTTGATGTGCAATGATCATACTTTATAATCTGTCGAATATATTATTTTTTTCAGGTGACGCATTTAATTAGTATAAATAATTAAAAAATATCATGCCTCACTTGCATATGAAAATAGTCTGATTCCAACGCGCGTCACTATCAGTAAAATAAATATTACTAAATGATTATACCTGTATAGCGGCCACTCGTAATCTTTAGAACTGGTGGAATAGTGACATAATTATACACTTGTTTAATTCCTATAAAGAACAGTTTGTGCCTACTGAGTGTGCATGTACCTTTAAAGGTACATGCCCACTCAGTAGGCACAAACTGTCATTTATGGGAATTAAATAAGTGTATACTTGTGTCACTATTCCACACGTTCTACACAAACACGAGTGCCCGCTATACAGATATAATCATTTAGTTTAAACAATATTTATTTCAAGTTGTGGCAAGTGATATATATATACATACAATTGAGAACAGGATTAGAAAACTGTGCCGACGTCATATTCTGATCTGGCTTTACCCTGTTTACTACATGCCCACTCAGCCTAGGCACAAAATGTTTTTATAGGAATTAAATAAGTGTATAATTGTGTCGCTATTCCACCAGTTTTAAAAATTACGAGTGCCCGCTTTACAGATATAATCATTTAGTAATATTTATTTACTGATAGTGACGTGCGGCGGTATCGGGCTATTTTCATATGCAAATGAGGCATGATATGTTCCCCCCCCCTACAAATTGGCAATATTAGCGCAGGCGGTGGTGTAATTAATTGCATAAGTGCATTAATAACGTGATATATGTTGGATACATATGCCGTAAGGGTCTGGCGGCCGTTTCACTAAACATCGTACGACTAAAATGTTCGAAAGTGCAAATTTAGGATCGTTTGGAAATGTCAATTGATGGATTTACATTTATTGAGCATAGGCTGCATATGCAGCCTATGCTCAATAAATGTAAATCCAATAATTGTTTACAAGAAAACATTGTTAATGGGAAATTTACAGACTATTATAAATTTGCACTTACGAACATTTTAGTGAAACGGTTCCAAGTTTCTCATCCAATAATAGTATTTTATCCCGTCAACACAGTGCGTATGTGCCGTGAAACACGGTGCCGTGAAACATTTTTGATATCCTGTCAATACGACCTAATCACTGCGTATGAATATGTGGGGTTTTGGAATTGGTAACAATGACCTGCCACGATAAAAAGCGGCCTTAAAGGTATATGCCCACTCAGTAGGCACAGACTGTTCTTTATCTCATAACATCGTCTGAGACATTTTCTGGCAAAACAAACATTCATTCACCATTACCCCACGTATTTATTGGCATTATTATACATTTTATATCAGATGTAAATTTCCACACTGATATCAGGGGCGATAACCGTGTTTCATTAAATTGTTAACGGCCATTACTATTTATTATCTGTATTTATCTTTTGATGTGCAATGCTCATACTTTACAATCTGTCGAAACTATTTTTTTTCACATTTAATTAGTATAAATAATTAAAAAATATCATATCTCATTTGCATATGAAAATAGTCTGATACCACAGCGCGTCAGTAAAATAAATATTACTAAATGATTTTATCTGTATCGCGGGCACTCGTATATTTTAAAACTGGTGGAATAGTGACTCAATTATACACTTATGTAATTCCTATATCGAACATTTTGTACATGTACCTTTAAACCTGGAGTCCCACATCCCAGGCTGTAATATAGGGACACGTCCATGTAGTTGTTTTTGTCCATTCTTTAGATATTACATTTTTTCGGGCAAGATAAACACTCATTTACCATTACCGGAGGTGTTAATTGGCATTATTATGTGTTTTAAAACAAATGTGAATTGTCACTTTTGATATCAGGGGCGATAACCGTGTTTCCTTAAAAGGCTAAGGGCAACAATTGTTTATTATCTCTTTTCATTGTTTGATGTGCAATGCCTATTTGCTTGGGTGCCTGTGTTCCTGTGTCGCAGTATTGTTTATTCCGTTTGGGGATGGCACGTCGGAGGATGTCCCGAGTTATCCACAGTAAAGTAGACATGTATATGCAACTGTTTAGCACCCATTATCTCAAGTTGTATCCAATTGACTTCACAGTTTCTGGTGAATTTGTGTCTGGTTGGAACATATATGTTATATGTTCTGCCACACTCTCGAAATAGCTACGTATATGACATGATTTGTTAGAATCGACAGGAATGTTGAACTCCTGTAGCCTATTTCATCAACATTATAGGAATGGTGGCCTTTTTGTGGAATTTATCGGGGTATAAACTTGGAAAAGTCGCGGGAATACTGGACGAAGGCCGGAAGGCCTCGTCCAGTATTCCCGCGACTTTTCCAAGTTTATATCCCCGATAAATTCCACAAAAATGCCATTCATTCCTTATAATTCCAGCATTTTAAATAAATTCATCAAGAAAATGTGTTTATTTTCCGTTTTCTTAAGAATTTTAACTGCGCCTGACGGCTACGGAAAGTAGTTCGGCATGGGAGTTTACTGGGATATACATTTTGGACAGAGACTTGCTATGGGCCAATCAAATGTTAGGGAATTGTGTAAATATTTTTGTGCTGGAATCATTGCAATGTATACTTTGAGGGAGAAATTTTCAATCTAAGGACAAATTTATTATTTTTTATTTTATACTGAATTTATTACATTATCACAGCCATTTTGGCTGCGATAATGTAATAAATTCTGTATAATAATTCTGCATACTTTTTATCATCAAATATATGCAGTCGTTAGTTCTATATGAAATAATGCATTTCAGGAAAAATAAATGATTACTCCCTCAAAGTATGCTTTGCTAGAAAAGTATACTTTGCAATGTTGGTGAAATAGGCTACTGGTGCTGTTGCCCAATGGAGAACTCTAGACCATCCGAACACGATTCGGGGCTGTGGTGTGAGGTTTCATCGGGAAATGGGCTAACGCACTCTCGAAATGTGCCACAGATCGGACATGTTCGTTACATGACTGAAACATAGCATATCAGTATCATTTTATTACAACTACATAATAACTAAATGTATTTTTATCTGGTACCAGAAAAAAACACAGTTAGTATGTAGTTATACTAGAAACGCTACTGATATGCGATGTTTTCAGTCACCTGTGGTTAGAATCTCCATGAATGGTCAGCTATTTACCTATTCGTACATGTTGTATTTAAAAGTGAATAAACAAGTTAATGATAAAGAATCAAGGATCAACTGATGATGCTGACCAGTGTAACAAGAGACCATTCCGTAATCATGCATTTGTAAATCTGGAGCCGCGTTGGTCGTAGAGTAACTTCGCCTTTTTTTCTTGTCACGACGAGCCACATATATGTTAAAGTACATTACTGTCTGTTTCACGAAAGCTGCCCAAATATTACGGCCATATAAACAATTCAAAAACAATATTTTTTTCGATAATATTAAATAAAAAGAAAATTTAAGAATGTGCCTTCTTTTTATTTCGTTAAATTTGGTCAAATATTGGTTTTATTACGAAAAATTGATTTGTCTATGGGAATTTAACACGGGGGAAAAAGGTAGAGGAGTTGTGGGAGGAGTCAAAACACGATTTTCTTTGGAAATTGACTCCGAAACCTAGCTAGGTAGCTTGGAAATGATCTAACTAAGAAAACAAAAGTTAAATTTTAAAAATCGGTCCAGAATCAATATTTGACCAAATTTCACGAAATAAAAAGAAGGCTCATTCTTAAATTTTCCTTTAATTTAATATTATCGAAAAAAATATGGTTTTTGAATTGTTTATATGGCCGTAAAATTTGGGCAGCTTTCGTGAAACAGACTATAGGTCACTGGGTTTGGGAAACGACACACTGTCTGTGTGCATGCATATGTTCCAGCACGGTATCAGTACTTCACATGCCGCGAGTTTCTCAGTGGATCAACACGAACCGGACCTGATGTTCCCTGGTAGGATATTTATAATTTCGGATTGAATTCTTATATACGTCCCAAATTGTCTCTTAGCCCTTTCAAACCCCATATGCTATAAAGCCAACCGGTGCAAACACTGTAGCTCCAGAAGAGCCGTCGTGAAACACGCCATCTCTTCATGATCTACAATGTTTGTCAGTATTTTTCTGCTGGAATTATTGCAGGTACAATTGATTCCAAGGCTAGAAATGCACACTTGACATGACAATTTCGGGTTACGTGTTCTGTATGTCTGTCTGTGTACGTACATTTGAGTTTATTTTATAAGCCAGATGTTCGAAGGAATTCGTATTCCAATGAATGTGATACTTATTGTATACTATCACATACTAGTATTAGAAACTTAACATTCAGTTGACGTATGTCCATCAACATTTTTTATAGTACACGACTATTATGTAATACGCCTATAACGTTTGATTTATTTTCCTAGAAAACCTTTGTCTATGGCCATGATAATAATTCTGACGCGTAGTAGAACATTAATGTATAATATATGTATGTGATATTTCAATACGTATGCGCATGCGCACATGGTTTTTTGATGCGCCATTGGTTTCAAGGAAATGGTTTCGTGAATGTGACCGGGTCACATGATATCGAATGTATAACTCATACGTGAATACATATGTTCGTGCTACTGTATATTGCATGTACAGTGGGGTCAGCGTGTAAGTGCACACACGAACGAACACGACAGGTTGGAACCAACCTGTCGTGTTCGTTCGTGTGTGCACTTACACGCTGTTCCCACTGTATACTGCGCAATGCATTGTGATCTCAATATCGTACCAGACAACACATTATATAATGAGCACGTCACTACTAATTAGTGTCAGACGTTCCAAAGACATCATAGACCAGTGTGGGTGTTTCCGTCAAATGAATATACAACGTCTGATTTCCCAAGACTTATGGGCCACATTGATAACATATTTGGGAATCATCTCGTGCAGTTTTTGTCAGCACTGCTGTAAATATATATTGGTTTGCTCTACTAACATACATGTACATATCATTACGAACCGGATCATCTGGATAAGCACAGATTGCAACCGTTATAATATGTCTGTATTGTTTTTTTCTCTTACATTTAAGGGTGGGAATTGGCTCGAAGAACTTCCATACCCGGATATATTGTCTGTATTGTTGTAAGGGAACTACATGTGCATATTATATTGCTAATCTATCATCACTTGACTAAGCACAGCTATGGCGTTGGATAGGACGTCCCACTAGCCGACAGTTGGATTGAGCGCACACATGCACATGATGTAATTAGTATTCGAATGAGTGGACCAGTTATCCATAGACTGGTTCACTCAATCCATCCATGTTCACTCCGTTACATTGACTTATCACCCATCGGGAGACAGATTCACATAAGCAACTTTCTTTCTTCTGAATCCCATTCATATTACCTTGAGTTTTGCTCGTGATTTACATCATTTAACATAATATGAATGTTTATACGGGCGACTCTTTGTCGCCCGCTTTATGTTACGCGTATATGAAAACTTACCATTCAGTGAAACTAGGTTGAACATATGATTGAAAGTGTAAAATTTGTTTTACCGTAAACCGATAAACCAAGCAGGAGGTGTTTTTACGACACTTGTTATTACTAATACGGGCGACGAATAATTTGGCCCGAAGGGACAACTGCTTCTAAAACAAAATGTAGATAACATCGGAAAGTATACATAATATAGCTTACGAAGTTACTGCATTTAAAAATTGTGCTGTCGTTAGGAAGACTAAAGTCCCCCGAGAGACGCTTGAACATATGCGTTTTAAATGATCGGAGTAGAAATGCCTTAAATGCGCATTGGAATATTTTATGTGAAAAAAAAGAAAAACAATTTGCAACGAAATGGAGTTTCATTATTCCGTATTTATTTTAACACCTTTCTCTCTCCCACACCCATGTCTCTGTCTGTCTGTCTGTCTGTCTCTGTCTGTCTGTCTGTCTGTCTGTCTGTCTCTCTATCTCTTTCACTCTCTCCCACATCCATGTCTCTCGCTCCTCTCTCTCTCTCTCTCTCTCTCTCTCTCTCTCTGTCTGTCTGACTCTCTCTGTCTGTCTCTCTCCCTATCTGTCCCTCTCTCTATATTTCTGTCGTTCTCTCTCTCTATCTTTATATCTGTATGTCCGTCTGTCTGTATGTATGTCTCTCTCTATCTCGCTCTCTGTCTGTCTATGTCTCTCTGTGTGTCTCATTCTCTATCATTACCTAGAAACCACAATATATCTCTCCCCTGCACCCCACCCACTTTCTCTCAACATTATTAGATAGAAACCATAATATTTTTTCTCTCTATATTTCAACATTGTTAGATAGAAGCACACTATATCTCTCTCAATATCATTGGATAGAAAGCGCACATGTTGTGATTTTGTTTACAAGACAAAGTCAAGCGATCCATGATACTCTGTGGACATGACTAACAGAAACAAGTATGCATTGTAACTGCTGTTTTATTGCGCCTGCTCGGTTGTGTCACGGCCTGTGCTGTATTCACAGTTCATGACACAAGTACCTCTTACCGACAGCTTAAGTGAAGCTGTATGTAAAAAGGACAAAACTAATACGAAAAATGGTCAAAATGTGCTCAAAGACCACCAGGGATCGAGAAAATAATAGCATCACTGGAAGGACACACCTGGAGAATTTCTATAGCCGCCACGCTGCACTTAACTTCGCTGATGTGAGTTTAAAAATATAAGACATAGTCAAGCGATCCGGGATAATTGGGGAACACGACTACCAGAACAAAGTATGCATTGCAAGTGTGCGTCTAGTGCACCTGTTGCTGTAGTCCAGGATACAAACACATCTGACACAGCACTGGGTTAATCCAAAAAAGTAAATGTAAAACTTAACACAATTCATACCAAAAATGGGCAAAATGTGTATAACTCTCGAAGTGACAGTCGTGCTCAATGACGATTGAGATTGCGAAAATTGGGAATAATATCACTGAAGATTCTTAGCCTTGTTATTTTTTCCTAAAATGATCGTAAATGTACTAATACAGTTTCTATTATGCTTTGCTTTTGCCAGTATACTCATAATACTGGTATACCCTCAATACTGAGGCTTATCACTAGTGGATCATATTCTTATTCATAAGTACATGTACATACAATCAAACACAATCAAATACAATCGATGTTCCTGGTATTTAGCCATTTACATCTGGGTGGGCTGAAGCAGAGTGGATCAAGGACACAACGCATGCGAGGCTCGAACCCACGATCGTAAGATCAGCAGACCGACACCTCAGACCGCTCGACCACGCGCTCCACTATGCCTAGGCTATTAATGTACTATATATGAAACGGAAATATCTAAATTGTATCACTGGTTCAAATAAGAGAAGTGCGACAATGACACCATTTAATTATAATAGAGAAGTTGTAACACCATGGTAGTTGCGGGAAGTAGTTCTGCAATACTACAATAGACTACGGTACTGTTTATAGCATACTAACATCATGGTAAAGCTATCAATTGGTAAATTTAGTTTCATATACTAACGTCGTCCGTCATAGGTAGTGCCTATTTCATATTACTAACATACATATGTTTATTGCTATGCTACATAATATTCATCTAATTTGATATCTTTCACATTTAGCACTGTCCAGTCAGTTGTATATGTTGAGAATGTTGAGTTTCTTGGAATAAAATGTACGTAAATACAGATTTAGTACAGACACCATGCCCCGACAAAGATGTATCTAACATATACTATCATTATGCAGGTTAAACCATGAACGCCGATGAATTCCGCAAATATGGGCGCCAAATGGTGGACTACATCGCCGACTATGTGGAGAATATCCGGGAGCGGGAGGTTGTGCACAGGGTACAGCCGGGCTACATGAAGGTATGGCTCGTTGGAAGGTTACCTGAAAGAGCTCCAGATAAGATGCGTATTAGCGTATTTTACGCACTTATTTTAGTTAGCAGAATACGCATTGATCAAATGTGAGAGTACAAAATACTCACATCAATGCGAAAATACGTATTGATTTTCAAATTGAGTAGTGAACATGTTGTAATAAAGTTGAACATTTACTTAGTTGAGCTGCAAAAAGCAAACAGTGTTTACTTTTTGCAGCTCTAATAAGTGAATTTTTAAATTAGTTTTGTTTTATCATTTGTTTTCTATTTAATAAGGAACAAAAGTAATAATACATTTTTAAAAATAAATAGAGAATAGTAGGTTAGTGCCGTGAATGGGAAAACATATCCGGCAAGGCTCAAGAATTTCTTTATTTCTCATCAGAAGTATATGTTGTGACCACTCATTTGAACCGTCTCGCCGAGACGGTTCAAATGAGTGGTCTTGAACCGTCTCGCCGAGACGGTTCAAATGAGTGGTCACAACATATACTTTGGTTCAGAAATAAGGAAAATAGATAGAGAATAGTAGGTTAGTGCCGTGAATGGGAAAACATATGTGGCAAGGCTCAGGAAACGGGATGGGCGAGGCTCTGCCGAGCACATCCCGTTTCCGTGCCGCGCCAGATATTTATTCCCATTCACGGCACTAACCTACTGTTCTATTTATCCCGTCAACACCTACAAATGGCTGTAAAATGCAAACATTGTATTGACTGGATATCAAAAATGTTTCACGACACCGTGTTTCACGGCACATACGCACTGTGTTGACGGGATAAAATACTCTTTAGATACACAACTTATCTGTAGTGCTGAAGGTGTGCTCATACCAGCGCCACTTTGGTGGAACACATCCATAAATGTACATACTTAGGGAACCACACCCATGTTCACTCATGCCATTGTCATGTCAAAAACGCTGAAACAAAATATAATCAGTGTGGGCTAATGAAAAACATGCGTACGTGTCAAATTCTAAATTATTTTTTAATTGTTGCATATTTCCAGATTATATATCACTGGTGGTAAGCCGACAACGGCTAAGTAAAGTCACATTGTCTTTTCGTTAATTTTAAAATTATTAGAATAAATGTATTCCGCAAAAAAACATTTTCATATTCTTAAAGAAATTCGGTTCGCTCCATCTGACTTGACCAACTAACTTATTTAAACATGTTTATATTATATAAATTTAGCAGTTATTTAGCATATCGATTGTACGGAAGCCCATTAGGGCCACTTCACTTTTTTTTTCTTTTTTCTTGAATTTTCGAGATCTTTTCTTGAATTTTCAAGATCTTTTCTTGAAAATTCAAGAAAAGATCTTGAAAATTCAAGAAAAGAACTTGAAAATTCAAGAAAACATCTTGTTTTCAAGATCTTTTCTTGAATGTTCAAGTTGTTTTCTTGAATTTTAAAGATCTTTTCTTGAAAATTCAAGGAAAGATCTTGAAAATTCAAGAAAACATCTTGTTTTCAAGATCTTTTCTTGAATGTTCAAGTTGTTTTCTTGAATTTTAAAGATCTTTTCTTGAAAATTCAAGGAAAGATCTTGAAAATTCAAGAAAACAACTTGAAAATTCAAGAAAACATCTTGAATAAATGGAAATTAAAAAAAAGTGAAGTGGCCCTAATGAGCTTCCGTACGATTTCTATATGCATTAGGCATAGTGTTGTTTATATCGTCATGCTAGATACCTCATGTTGTAATGTCAATGTGTTGAAGCACTGTCAGAAAAATGTTTTCTTCGCGAAATTTAGAAAATAAATAAAAACAGCAAACGGCAAAATAGAACTCAGCGTTGTAAGCGGTCCTGTGATAATTGCTACATATTTTCTGATTAGAAACACTGTGATAAATAAAATAATTTAAAATTTATTCACATGGACGTTTCAACAGTCTTTATTCATCAAATCAAGCACTTTCTTAACCAGTTATAAGCCAGAAATATCTATGCTACACCTCTCTGCAGGACCTTCTGCCGAAGGAAGCGCCGCAGACACCAGAGGAGCTCAGCGAGGTTTTCAAAGACATAGAGAGCGTTATTATGCCAGGGGTAGGTTCGCATTCGCCATTATTTTTTTTATACAGTGGAGCCTCTCGACCGAACACCAATATACCGTCTGTGATATTATTTTAGATGGGTTTCCTTGTAATTTATCTCTGACGATAATGTATGTTCATGATTACAAAACATCCAAATACGTATCAGACTGGTAAAATGTGATTTACAGTGGAACATCTCTAAACCGGACACCATGGGGACCTCCCAGAGTGTCCGGTTTAGAGAGGTTCCACTGTAGTTTTGTGTACGGTACGTTCATATTGTTTCATGTATAATGTAAGTGTTTTTTGTTGTTCTTATTTGTCTGTTATTAATCTGTGTTATTAATTGAATGTAGAAGAAACAAACTGTTCAACTTTTGTATTATATCATAGTTTTAACATCGGATACAACTGCGTGTTGTTTTGTGTAATTGTCTGCCATGCAATTAAACTAATTAATGGTTGTTGATTGAACTTACCCATTAATCAGTAGATTGGTATTTTATATTCCAGGAGAAGAATTCACATACGTGTAAACGCTTGTTTTCTAATCCTGTCTCAATTGTATGTATATGTATATACATCTCACTTGCCATAATTTGAAATCAATATTGCTTAAACTAATATTTCTGTTCCTTGGACGGTCTTTAAAGCAATTTGTGGAAGAATTGTAAAACAGCAAACTTAAGAATAAAGTTTTAGGTCATTCTGAAGTTTCAAACTGTTAACACCTGGTCGATGCATTCTTATCTAATCATGAATGGTGCACGTATATGATACTTCCGTTTGTACTTATTCGCTGAATAAAATGAAGGCCAAATTGCTTTCTATGTTCATCCGTCTGTATATTTATGACGTTGTATGTATACAGTATACCCCTCTAAACCGGACGACAAGAAACATGTGTGATCATAGTTTTGATGGGTTTCTTGGTCATTTATCTCATGTGACACTGCCTGTTCATGATCGCATAGCACACCACTATGTATCGGGATAATCAAATGCTTGATTTACAGTGAAACCTCGCTAAACCGTACACCCTGGGGGTCCCCAGGGTGTCCGGTTTAGCGAGGTTTCACTGTACATTCTTCGATACAAGAACAAATATAATTTTCTTTTGTCCTCTATATAAATGAGAATGCATTTACAAAATATTATACATTTACAATGAAATTAGGCCGGTGTTTATGAATTCATATATCCATATGTAACGACGCGTTTCCCTTATCACCATCTACCTTATTCATAACGTCATTATTGTCCCAAGTCTTCAATGAAAGAAATAGATGATCTTACACGAGTGCTAAATAGCACTCGTGTAAGATCATATATTTATTTCATTGATATATAATAGCTCTAAAGCCCACCTTATGCAATAAACTTATACTAAAGCTACATTCCCACTGTTCTTTATATCTGAGACATTATCTGCAAAATAAACATTCATTCTCCATTACTCCACGCATTGATTGACATTATTATACATTTTATATCAGACCTAAATGTCAACATTGATATCAGGGGCGATAACCGTGTTTCCTTAAAATGTTAACGGACATTACTATGTATTCTCTGTATTTATTTTTTGATGTGCAATGATCATATTTTATAATCTGTCGAACATATTATGTTTTTCAGGTGACGCATTCAATTAGTATAAATAATTAAAACATAGCATGCCTCATTTGCATATGAAAATAGTCTGATACCACCGCGCGTCACTATCAGTAAATTAACTATTACTAAATGTTTATATTTGTATAGCGGGCACTTGCAATTGTTAGAACTGACGGAATAGTGAGATAATTATACACTTGTTTAATTCATATACATATCATTGTGTGTCTACTGAGTGGACATGCATCTTTAAAGTGATACCACAACCCTGACGTGGGGATTAATTTACATTGCATATCGTCTGACGCTGCTGTCACTGACGATTGCAGGTTACCCACTGGCACAGTCCGTTCTTCCATGGCTACTTTGCAGCGGGCAGTTCCTACCCGTCCATACTGAGAGACATGCTCTCTGACGCCATCGGCTGTATCGGCTTCTCATGGGTATAAACGTATTTCATGTATATGTGGCTGTTACTGAAGACATGGGGATGATGGTACTTTTGACCAGCGTAGCTCCTGGTCAAATAGCTCAGCCATGTAGCCCGGTAACTAGCCCGATCTATGTTGCTTGTTGAAAGCATGGCGAATGTTTCATTAATGGAATAGCGACGAGTGCAGATCATGATCAGACTACCCACCATACATGTACACACAATGCGCTTTTAACCCGTCAACACAGTGCGTATGTGCCGTGAAACACGGTGCCGTGAAACATTTTTGATATCCAGTCAATACTATTTTTGCATTTTACAGCCATTTGTAGGTGTTGACGGGATAAATAGAATAGTAGGTTAGTGCCGTGAATGGGAAAAAATATCTGGCGCGGCACGGAAACGGGATGTGCTCGGCAGAGCCTCGCCCATCCTGTTTCCTAAGCCTTGCCAGATATTTTTTCCCATTCACGACACTAACCTACTATTCTCTATCTATTTTCCTTATTTCTGAACCAAAGTATACGTCTTGGCGAGACGGTTCAAATGAGTGGTCACAACATATACTTCTGATGAGAAATAAAGAAATTATTGAGCCTTGCCGGATATTTTTTCCCATTCACGGCACTAACTTACTATTCTCTATTAGTTTGGCTCCTTTCGTCTCCTTTGGGCATGCTGTTTTTTATTGTAAACTTATTTGCGTCGCTGTATAGTATGCCATACTAAATGGAATTGCAGGCGACGAGTCCGGCGTGTACGGAGCTAGAAGTGATCACCACGGATTGGCTGGGAAAGATGTTGGCCCTAACGGAGGACTTCCTGCACTGTGGGCCGGGAGCCGGTGGCGGGGTCATACAGGTACGCATGACCGTGTGTCGTCATACCTGTGTAGCTTACCGGTAGACAGAAACATGCAGTTGCTCCATCACACACATTCGTATACTTACTTCCAATATGTTGTTATGTAATCACACATATGCCAAGTACGGAATTCAAGGAACTTCATTAAGCAGTCACAGTAGCCTGACTAGGGTTCCATATGTTGTGCGAATACATGTGATACGATTATATATAGCGATGTATGACTTTTTCGTGGTGGAACTATTAGATAATGAACTAGTTTGGTGACGCAATGCAATAAAGGTAACACATGAATGTACATACGATAGGGTATGCGTAGTGTATGTTATGGGTAGTACATTTTTACCATAATCGCATTTCTTGTCAATGTACTCGATGATAAACCTCGACATGCATTTTTACACTGGACTAGAGAAACAAATACACACAAAATTAGTATATACGAATGTAGTACATACTTAATGAAAATTGACAGTCCTCAGCTAGCGAGACAGTATTCCTCTGCCTGCTGGCTGCACGCAGCAGAATGGTGGCTACGTACAAAGCGGAGGACCCCGATGTCAACAAGATGGAGCTGATCTCGCGCCTGGTTGGATATAGCTCGGATCAGGTATGCAGACATTCATATCACGATAGTTCCTCAGACAATACACATACATATTTCACTACTAAATATATAATGGTATGTAGCTGCGTGCTTGTCGCAAATTTAGAAACAATATACTAATGCTATGTTCTGAAAGGAAATGTTATTTTTTTCCCAAAATCATTGTACTCGTCCGATTACATAATTCGGATATGTGCGAGTTTAGCCAAATTGTACTAATATACAACACGTAGTATTCCTTTAACATGCATACTGAATAGTAGCATACGATCGATACGTTTTTCAGCGCTTTATATTACAATCCTACATGTACACAGTTTAAATCATATAAACATAGAAACCCACAATTCCAGGCGAACTCCTCGGTTCATACACCAGTAGCCTATTTCATCAACATTGCAAAGTATACTTATCTAGCAAAGTATACTTTGAGGGAGAAATTTTCAATTTTAGGATAAATTTATTCATTTTTATTATACTGAATTTTTTACATTTTCACAGCCAAAATGGCTGTGATAATGTAAAAAAATCAGTATAATAATTCTGCATACTTTTAATCATCAAATATAAGCAGTAGTTAGTTCTATATGACATAATGCATTTGAGGAAAAATAAAGGATTACTCCCTCAAAGTATACTTTTCTAGAAAAGTATACTTTGCAATGTTGGTGAAATGGGCTACAGGTCTACTCGGTGCTGTAAAAATGACCAAACTTCCCAGCGACTGAACATTCAGTCTCCGTGGAGAGACCATACGTGAAGCCATAGCCAAGGACAAGGCAGAAGGACGAATTCCATTTTTCGTAAGCAATGGACACGATCATATTAATTCTGACATTGTCATGCTGAAACAGTATAGATCAATGGCTGTGCTTTCGGTGCACACACTCTGTTTTCTTGGTTAAAATAAATATGTTTAATTGATCGAGGCTCAGATGTTCTGTCATTCGTACTGACTGCGGGCGCACAACATATATTGTATACACCTGCATATTTGAATGTCAGCTAGCAAATTGTAGCAAAGTGTAGCGTAATACTCAATGGAGTAACCAATTCTTGAAATACGAATTGCGATTTTTCAAATCTAGCTGAAGACAACATAGTTGCGAACGGTAACTCTTGCGATTTACTCCCGTACCGTCCGTAGCTACGGTATTGGAGTAGATTGAAAGAGGTACCGTTCGCAACTAAAGACAACACACACAGGAATTTGACTTAAACACCATATTAAACAAATGTTATGAATTCATATTCAAGCGTCAGCTAATATTTCATTTAACAACGAATATCCATTTAATCGTGATATGAGTATGTAAATATTATTTAACCGCAAGTTAATTCATTGTATGAAATGATTGCTATCTGCCATATTAAAGTAAAAATGCATTCAAGCTAAGCGCAAGCTTATAGCGATTCCTACATTGTCACAAGTCAGTCCTGGCTACACCTGAAAAAGATATAATTGACCACGACATAGCGTATGTATATTGTTAATGGCTTCTTTGTCTGCTAATGTCCTTCTACTTCCAGAGACACACTTCCCATTGGCATTTTAATACGAAGGCATCGGGCAAGACATGCCCCACGAATTATGCCAAATTAGCGTTCATGTACATATAATTCCAGCACAAAAATATTTTCACAATTCCCTAACATTTGATTGGCCCGTACCAAGTCTCTGTCCAAAATGTATATCCCAGTAAACTCCCACGCCGAACTACTTTCCGTAACCGTGAGGCGCAGTTAAAATAATTCTTAAGAAAACGGAAAATAAACACATGTTCTTGATTAATTTATTTAAAATGCTGGAATTATAAGGAATGAATGGCATTTTTGTGGAATTTATCGGGGATATAAACTTGGAAAAGTCGCGGGAATACTGGACGAGGCCTTAAAAAATTACAATTTTCGAAAAAGAATAAAAAAAATTAGATTTTTTTTCGAAAATTGTAATTTTACCCCGATAAATTCCACAAAAAGGCCATTCATTCCTATAGTAACTAATAACTATGAATTAATGACTGACCCTTATAATTAGTATGTATTTGCAACTGTGTAGTGTGTATGGAACTGTCTTATTATTGCAGCTGTGCGCGTCTCTGGGTACGACTGGTTCCTGTGCATTCGATAATTTAGCGGAGCTGGGCCCAATTTGTAAGATATATATTTATATACATTTGCATGACATGCTTCCCAGTAGCCTATTTCACCAACATTGCAAAGTATACTTTTCTAGCAAAGTATACTTTGAGGGAGAAATTTTCAATTTTAGGATAAATTTATTTGAATTTTTATTATACTGAATTTATTACATTATCACAGCCATTTTGGCTGTGATAATGTAATAAATTCAGTATAATAATTCTGCATACTTTTAATCATCAAATATATGCAGTCGTTAGTTCTATATGAAATCATGCATTTCAGGAAAAAATAGATGATTACTCCCTCAAAGTATACTTTGCTAGACAAATTAGTGAAATCGGCTACAGATTAGTTCTACAGAAGCACTGTATCCTGTCTGTAGTGATTTACTGCTTTACGACACTGTTGTTTTGATGGTGTTCTATTGGTATTAATAGCTTCTTCGCTATACGTTTAAATGATTATACCGCATGCATACGAAGTATGTTGAAGGGTCTATAGTTTTCGTCATTCCGTCTGTCCGTGTGTACGATTTGCGTTAACGATTTTATTTGTCGGTCCAGGCGGCGACCGATGTATTCATGAGCCTCCGCTCACTCGATCTGGCTATTTTATACATGTGCATTATATTCTGATATTTACTTTTCGATTATCAATTGCCAATCAAGCACGTTGAAGTGTGTGACCATCCTAATGTGTTCGTTAACTGTATTCGCAAGGAACACCATAAGGCAAATATTGAGCGCAATGTCCTAGTATTATTTTGATCAAATAACATGCGTGCAGTCCATATTATCCCCTGTATTGTATCAATAATATTACTCTTAAAGGAACGGAACGTTTTTGTGTTCCTCGGCATTATGTATACATAACATCGGCATCAATATTTTCATTTACTTTTAGGCGAGGAACACGACATGTGGCTGCATATTGATGCAGCATACGCTGGTAGTGCGTTTGTCTGTCCAGAATACAGATATATAATGGAAGGAATACAGGTACAGAAGTATCGTCTATAGTGACTCCTGAATTCTTGAAAACGATTAAAAATATAGAGAATAGTAGGTTAGTGCCGTGAATGGGAATACATATCTGACAAGGCTTAGGAAACGGGATGGGCGAGGCTCTGCCGAGCACATCCCGTTTCCGTGCCGCGCCAGATATTTTCCCCATTCACGGCACTAACCTACTATTCTATTTATCCCGTTAATACCTACAAATGGCTTTAAAATGCAAAAAAAGTAACCCCAGTCACCGCACATATTCTTACGCAGTGATTAGGTCGTATTGACAGGATATCAAAAATGTTTCACGGCACATACGCACTGTGTTGACGGGATAAAACACACACTATCACGTCAACGGACAAAACAAGAAGGTTCGGTACACACTTTACAACACACGATTTCAAGTATATACATATGCATTGCTCCCGTACGGGAGGGTCACATAGTTACAGGCTGCAACATGCTACACGATGACTATGCACGTGCAACCATGTCCTAAAGAACCGTTATCTAATGTTTTGTGATATCACATGTTTGAATTGCAGTATGGGCAAACATTCAGCATTAACCCACATAAATGGATGCTCGTTAATTTCGACCTCTCCGTGATGTGGTAAGATGCATACTAATCACATGGGCTGTGGTTTTACCCCCTACCAAATGTTTTTTCCTGAACAATACTGTCATTGTAAATATACATTAATACATATACATTGCAAATATACATTAATACATATACATTGTAAATATACATTAATGCATATACATTGTAAATATACATTAATACATACACATTGTAAATATACATTAATACATATATATTGTAAATATACATTAGGTTTTCCATTTTATTCCATCTACGTGTACGAAAAGATGTATCACAATAAATGTACATTATATATCATTAACTCGAATACACATGCAGCCAAACTGATACTCCATGATACATGTACATGTACTATTATTTGAATGACGACATTGCTGGCTGCTTGTACACGTATATCGACAAAGAACGATCATGTCTTATTTCGTAAGTGAATGTAAAACAAGGCACCCAATAGAACGGGGAATACAGAGTCATTAAAAAATACACCGCGCAAAATAAGCAAGATAAGGTATAATTATACCGAAAGAAGCAAAATAACCAGAGTGCTACACTGTATTCCCGAAGGAAATCACAGCATACAAACTTAATACGTACGAACCGATTTCAACACGATGCGGCATTACACAGCAATCGGCTCATAGGCTTCAACAAGGCACACGTTCCTATTAAAATATGAAATGAATAACGCTAATATACTACGCATCATGAACAGAATATAGAGAATAGTAGGTTAGTGCCGTGAATGGGAAAAAATATCCGGCAAGGCCCAAGAATTTCTTTATTTCTCATCAGAAGTATATGTTGTTACCACTCATTTGAACCGTCTCGCCGAGACGGTTCAAATGAGTGGTCACAACATATACTTTGGTTCAGAAATAAGGAAAATAGATAGAGAATAGTAGGTTAGTGCCGTGAATGGGAAAAAATATCTGGCAAGGCTCAGGAAACGGGATGGGCGAGGCTCTGCCGAGCACATCCCGTTTCCGTGCCGCGCCAGATATTTTTTCCCATTCACGGCACTAACCTACTATTCTATTTATCCCGTCAACACCTACAAATGGCTGTAAAATGCAAAAATTGTATTGACTGGATATCAAAATTGTTTCACGGCACCGTGTTTCACGGCACATACGCACTGTGTTGACGGGATAAATTCGATTATTATTCCACTTGTTATGAATGATGGAGTGGGTGCATGTTACCTGCTGACCCATGTACGGTTCAACTATGCTTACTGTTGGCTCTTTATGTCTGCTTCTTACGGAGCCCCGCAAGGGATTTTTTCATTAATTCGTTCCTACGAAATAACAATTCGTTCCCTCAATTTAACAATTCGAATTAACAATTCGTTCCCACGATAAAACAATTCGTTCCCACGAAATGACAATTCGTTCCTCAATTTAACAATTCGTTCCCTCGAATTAACAATTCGTTCCCACGATATAACAATTCGTTCCCACGAATTAACAATTCGTTCCCGTGGGAACGAATTGCTATTTCGTGGGAACGAATCGTTAAATTGAGGGAACGAATTGTTAATTCGCGGGAACGAAATGTTAATTCGTGGGAACGAATTGTTAAATTGAGGTAACGAATTGTTATTTCGTGGGAACGAATTATTAATTCATGGGAACGAATTGTTAAATTGAGTGAATGAATTGTTATTTCGTGGGAACGAATTAATACAAAAAAAAAATACGTCCCCTGCGGGGCTCCGTAGCTTCTGTCTCACCCCATACACGTAACTTTAAAACCTTGTATATTAAATGTTGGAGTTATGTAAGTTAGATCAATGTTCGTCCGCATGTACGAGGAGCGAGCGGATTATCGTTCGTACATGCGGAGAAACGTGATCTAACTTATGTATCACATCCTCATGTACATATATTGCACATGAGCTGTGTTAATACAGAAAGAACACCCGTAAATGTATACCAGATGTGATAAGGGATGTGTTTGAACACCACGTTTCACAACAGCCATCTGTCTGAAAGAGACATTATTGTGTATCCCAATTGTATATTTGCGTTAAGTTTACATTTAACATTTTACATTTAACAGTAATTTCTCCTCCCACATATGCTTGTTGTAGAGAGGTTTCATTGTGCATTCAAGTAACGCGATCCATGTATATCCATGTCTTTAATGTAATTAAAGCGTGTAATTATGTAACATAAATATTGATACATCAGCTTCGATTTCCTCAGTTCAATATCCCGGTGGTGGCGTTGTTGTGATTCCATGTGATGTTGATGTCAAACGCATTTGATTTTCGGTAAATGCTAGTAATTTGCATATATGTTAATTCCAGATTGACTATTATACATTGTATCAGCTTCACTGCATGGTACACCATTTTCTAGCCACTCCAATCAATCTATCATTTCCCTCGTTGTTAGCGAGTTTCCTGGAAAGCGAAATATTCGTGTGCACATGTACAGGGTCGGATCTAGAGGGGGGGGGGGGGGGGGGGGGGGGGTGTGTTCAGGGGTTCAACCCCCACGTTCAGCCACGGAGTTTACATAGATACACAGTTTACCACCAGTTGGAGTCTGAATTTAAATGCCGTAAAACACGGGAAAGTGCATTTCGAAGAGCTCGAAAATAGGACAACTCCCTAGTTGCGAACGGTAACTGTTGCAATTACTCCTGTACCGTCCGTAGCTAGCTACGGACGGTACGGGAGTACATTGCAAGAGTTACATTCGCAACTAGACACCCCCCCCCCGCGTTCCCCAAATGCTGGACCCGCCCCTGATGTACATTATTGAACAACGATGTTTCAGGATGAAGAACAGCTCATACTTGGTGGACGCCTTCAATGTAGACCCGATATACCTCCGCCATGAGAATGAAGGTCGCGTCCCCGATTATAGGGTAATTGAAAGCACCAAGTATTCCTTTGTAATTGGCTCGATGTTTAACCCTCACTACGCGGGAGACGAAAATTGTCGTCTGCTGTTTTTCATTTTTACCTTAATTCTTAACAAAAAACCTGTTTTGGCAGCACATGAGAATCGTTTCCAGTGGAGACGATTCTCATGCGCTGTCAAAACAGGTTTTTATCGAGAAACATTGAAAATAAAACATTTCCTGCAGACGACACAATTTAATTCAACGTAGTAAGGGTTAACACAATTGGTTAGAAAAGTCTCACCATTTTACGACAAAAACTCTCCAGTCGTGCAATTTTGTTTGACAATTTAAATGAACTTGCCAAGATGATTACTATTACCTAAACATCGGAACCTCTAAACCTGACACACAAAAACACCCAATGACACCTATGATGGGTTTCTTTGCACTTACAATGTTTATATTATGCTAATCTGTTTACACGTTCGCAAAACACATACTAATTAATAATGTTTTGGATCATCATGTGGACACACTCTACACCGGAGACCATGGCAATCTTCCAGCGTTTCAACTTTACAAATATGAGACACGCCATGTGATTTCGTACATCTGCGTAATTTCATTAAATACGTTTACAAAATTTACAATATTTTTCATAAATAAAGTCAAAAGTACATGCTCTGAAAACTTTGTTAATTTTTGACGTCATTTACGGAAAATGTTGTAAAATTTGTTAGCGTATTTCATGACAAATGTCCGAAGGTACAAAGTCACATGGCGTGTCTCATATGTGCCTGTGACTGGAGAAATGGGACGTATGTTATTTGTCACCAGTGTATCTCCTGATCAAATATCACATTCGTGTAGCGTGATGACGATCGATATTGCTTGTTAGAACCATGGCGGATAGTTAATCGATTGAGTGACGAACAGTGCAGATTCTGATCAGACTGTGCGGATACACAGGCTGATCGGAATCTACACTGGTCGTAAAACCCAGAAACCTCATTTCTCCAATCACATATTCAAAGTTTACATATATATGTAGTTTACTCGGCAACAATTTGATATTGACGTTTTCAGCACTGGCAGATTCCGCTCGCTGAAGTTGGGGTTTATGCTGCGGTCCTATGGCGTTAGCGGCGTCCAGGAATACATTCGTAGGGTATATCGCTTTTGTCTGAATGCAACTTAACCCTTTCACACCCAAGTAACTGGAATGGATTTTGATACGTTAATTTCAACCAATCCAATCGTCACAAAATGATTTTAGACTAGTCCTGTTATGAAAAGGGGGTGTTTTTGTTCTCAACAATATGACAATTATTTTCAAAAAGTGCAGATCTTGGTGAGACGGATCGTCACGATCCGGCTGATCTGGATCTACACTATTTGCCAATGCCACTATACAGGCATGCGGTGTTGAAAGGGTTAACAACGAATGAGAGACTGGGTCTATAACCCTTGAATGCTGGAAACAATAACTGTCGTCTGCTGTTGTTTCATATTTTGCATATAAAAACTAACCAGCAGACGACACATTTAATTCCGCATTGTTTGGGTTAAAACAGCCGTTTACCAAGATGAATACATGCAATACATGTAGGAGCACACACCATACGAATTGTATATTTGAAGTAGAAATCGACACATGATCTACACGTACGTTGTGGTACTTTAAAACGTATTTTGTCACGTGATGCCTCACTGAAACGTTTATTATTTGAAACAACGTGTTCGAAGATATCACAGTTATACTTTTTCAATGATAAATGTCCAATGTACTATGCTCAGCGAGCCACCTCAACAGGAACTTTTCGTTTCTCGGTGTGTTGCATAGATTATCAGTTGGTACGAGAGTTTAATAAGCCAAATACCCCATTTTATCCCGTCAACACAGTGCGTATGTGCCGTGAAACACGGTGCCGTGAAACATTTTTGATATCCAGTCAATACTATTTTTGCATTTTACAGCCATTTGTAGGTGTTGACGGGATACATATAATAGTAGGTTAGTGCCGTGAATGGGAAAAAATATCTGGCGCGGCACGGAAACGGGATGTGCTCGGCAGAGCCTCGCCCATCCCGTTTCCTGAGCCGCGCCAGATATTTTTTCCATTCACGGCACTAACCTACTATTCTCTATCTATTTTCCTTATTTCTGAACCAAAGTATGTGTTGTAACCACTCATTTGAACCGTCTCGGCGAGACGGTTCAAATGAGTGGTCACAACATATATTTCTGATGAGAAATAAAGCAATTATTGAGCCTTGCCGGATATTTTTTCCCATTCACGGCACTAACCTACTATTCTCTATCTGTGCAACTTTTCATAGCCTCACCAGATACACGTTATAGGTTTAGCCACACTAAATCATCAGATATCCATGCGCGGTGTAGTGCAGTAAAGAACATAATTCAGATGGTTTATGCCATAGACACTCTTTGCTTCCAGAAACCGGTCAATTGATGTACCAATCTACTTCACAGACATAGTAATGTATCATGTACATCAGTAGTTCCAAGTAAAAGTTTTGGGATCATGTTTGTCATGTGAGGCGGTTTCAATTCCAGCCGCTGACTTTTTGCTCCACCACCATGGGGGTCACAGGAGATTGAATGTATCGTTCTTAACAATACTTAAACCTATATTTTAATTAGTGAATATCCAGAGCAGAATTGGTGCAGGTTATGGGAATATATAGGTCCCAGAACATCCATACGAAAAATGAAAGTAGCAGAGAATAGCAAAATGTGTGGTAATTGGTTAGTTTATACAGTCGAACCTCTCTAAACCGGACACAGAGGAAGGTTAGTTGTGCTTAACCTTGATTTACACATCGACTCTATTGTTTGTCAGAGGTTGGTAAGCAACTTGAACACCTCTGTAGACAAAAGAAAAGTTTGCATCTTATGCAAACCTGGGCACGAAAAAGTCGTGGTACGATACATTTTATTCACTCTAAGCCACATGCGTGACACACGAAACCCGCACACGTTGGTCATTGTGTGAATTGATAGCTTGACAGAAGGAACACCGGCTAAGAAAAGCGGTCTTACGATGGCTAGCGTAGCCCAGATCAGTCTGCGCATCCGCGAGTTTGATCATTGCATGTGTTGGTCGCAATTCGATCAATACCATTTCCTGTATTTACTACATGTCACCAATGTAGCAGTTGTTGGTGTTTTGCGATCACCAGAATGATTACATGTATAACATAAAACGCTAATTTGGATGGTGAATGATGATAAAGGTATACATATTCGCCTTGCAAATGCTGCAAGGTCCTACTCCGTGCCAGTGAAGCACATGTAATCACAAATCGTGCCAATGCCGTGGACAGACGTATAAACAAATATATATATATATAGACGGGCGGCAGAAATGTCTAAACTATAATGTAGAATATTGTTGAAATACTATAAATAAAAGCTTACCTGGTGAATCTCCCACACGTAGTATACAGTATATTTATATTTACGTATAGTTTAGCACGTGGAAAGACAATTGTCACCTACAAAAATAGGGACATAAATGAGGGGCGTTCAGTAAGTAACAGAAAAGTGTTATAAACCTACGCCACTCGTGAAGTGCATATTTCATCTGGTCTATATTATATATATATAGAGAGGATCTTACTTGCGTGATGATTTACGATGATATTTATTAACGAGTTTACTATTAATAAATCAGTCAAGGAGCTATAATAAATATCATATTACATCAACACAAATGTTAGAGTTGCTTTATTGCAGGAGCACAGCATAATACTAAGCATATACTGGTTACCTAACGTGTTTTATTGTACCCGTCTGATTTGCACATTTATTACACTAGTGTATTATGACTAATACGCTACCTACGAAAGTCAAATGTATGCATTATACTAATAAAATGCATGTACATTGTACACGTGGACTGGCATACAACTCTGATATATTCTGCATTTTGACTGAGAATAGTTATATTATCGTACAAAAGGGCATGTTTCATTGTTGAATGACAACTGCATCAATCACTTACATTAAGTTCAATCACTTCAGTTGGTTTATTACTGAAACTGCATGTGAAAATACAGTGGCTAAACATATGAATGATTAAATTGTAAATGATGCGAACTCTACAGAGACCCAATTGATGATATATGACAAAAGAGATGTGCTAACGTATTTTAAAGAAACAGTGTCTCACATGATGTTTCAGATGATGTCGAAGCTATTCAATTTTATTTTCATTTTCGCTTTATTGACTCCAAATGCCATATACAAGGACTGTGTGTTTTCTTATACACAATGTACTACAATAACTCGGATGAAGAGGGGAGATAAGTAGGTAACGCATTTCCGTTCGCTATTTCAGTACCAGGAAGCACACTTTGTGAAACATAAAATTTTTTTTAGTTTGAAATCAAAATACTGTTCCACACATATAATATGTTGCTATTTATAGACACGTGTGGAATTAATTCAACTAAATAAAAATAGTACCATCGACTGTCAACAAAACTAGCGTTCGCAACGCTATTTATGATTTGGTATAATAAACATATTTTACCAAATACTGATTCTTTTCAAGACGACCTATACGAATGATTTGGTTAAGGCAGTCCATGTAAATCTACCATTAAATTATTGTTTCCTAAATTAAACATGTTTCATCACTTTATGCACATACCTAAGACCACGTGTCTTTAAATTTGATTGTTGTTTTAATTATGCTAATATTTCTTCATTCATTAAATGAATGTCATTTCATACGTACGTACATACATGCATACGTACATTAGTAACACCTTTCATTATTCAAAAACTGATGAACCGCTTTGCCAATTTTGATAATATTTGGCCATAATGTGATGGTGCTTTGTTATGCATGCTACCCACATCCGACCGCCCAAGGTCAATGTCACTGAGGACTTATATTCACCTTGTTGGTAATAAGGCACATTTGTAAGGCAATACTGTTAAAGTCCTTATTTCATTATCAAGGCTGCCAGTACGACAGCCCAAGGTCAAGGTCACCGATGACTTGTGTTTTTATTATTATCAAGGCAGACTGCGAGGGCATAAGCTTCGTTAAACGCTGTCATTTCTTGTTACAGTGATGCCTATATAAGCTGGACACCCTGCGGACACCCTGCGGATGTTCCACTGTACTATACTACGTAACGTAAACAAGTCCGCGTTCTTTTCAACGAAAACAGTTTTAAATTTGATCATTGGCTAGCATAAAACGTTACCTGATAAATAAAATACTAGTCTAGTGTCTTTCGATATCAAGATAATGAGGATCGGCTCGGAAACGGCATAGTCTTGCCTGATACACTGGTATTTCAAACTACACTAGCCTGGTAATCTCTGTGAATTAGTATGATTTATGCAAGCATGTTCAAATGCATATTATACAGCATATTAAGTGCTTGCTTCGCCTACGTATACGTTAGACATCAAACACAGATAATAATGAGAAATGTGTCAATGGGACACGTATACTCCCACTGGCAGCATACGTACATGGATTTTATTGACTGTCATAACTGCAGTTCATTTAATGTCAAATGGAAATTCAAAATTTCCACTGAATACTGGCCAACGGTTGTCAATAAGTCGATGTGTAAGTCAGTTACTGCCCTAATCGAGGTGTTCATGTGTTTAAGCAACCTACATGTGCACATGAAACACCTCGCCGCTTCGCGGCTCGGGGTTCCATAGGCACATGTAGGTTGTTCAAACACATGAACACCTCGATTAGGGCAGTAACTATTACATATTCCATTGATATTACATTCAATGACAATATATGTATAACTGCAAGGCAACAATGCGTGTCTTGAAGTGGTCATCCGTCTGGGGACCTCCCAGGGTGTCCGGTTTAGATAGGTTCCACTGTATAGGTAAAGCCGATGGTGGTTGGCCACCTTTTACCAACGTCACCTGTCTGGTATTCTTTATGTGCAGCACTGCCGGTTGGCCAAAGAGTTCGAGAAGATGGTGGAAGATGACGACAGGTTTGAGATTGTGGCCGAGGTAGTGCTGGGATTGGTTTGCTTTCGACTCAAGGTATAGTTGAACCTCTCGAAAATAATATGTATGTTGAAGTTTGATAGGGTTTTCTTGTTCGTTATCTCTGGCGATACTTTCTGTTCTTTGCTGCAAAACACACATACAAAATAAAATGTTCTTTTCGATTTTTTTCTCTCGAAAATTGTAATTACTTCATTATTATTCTATATCTAGCAGCGCTCGCATATGTGCCTTAGAATGGAACCTCTTTAACCCGAATGCCCGAACTACAATGTACATGTACATAGAGTGATGATTTAATTATATATTTATTAAACGAGTTTACTCGGCATAGCCTCGTTTCTTATGATGTTAGTCAGCCAGTTTAATAAATTAAATCAACGCACATGTTAGATTATATTTATTGTATAAGCATATCATCATCATTTGAAGCTGTATTGATTACCTAACATGTTTTCTTTACAGGGCTCAGTCACAGGTTGAAGTAACGGACCGAGGTCTATACATACATTAAATATGCCTAAAAGCATCAATAAATGAAAACAAAATAAGCTAACTCTTTTTTTTACCCCCTCCATATACTCCATTATACAAGGTCGCTTACTTTTTAATAGGCCGAACCCTGACGGCCTCGATACAACGGACTCTCACGAAACGTCAACCGAGTTATATCATTGTCGCCTATTGCAGATGTTGGGACAATGCTAGTATTAGAGATAAGAAATCCCTATGTTATACTCAGTATATACAGTAATCTGTCATACCTACCAACAATTTACACCCTATTAGAGATAAGAAATCCCTATGTTATACTCAGTATAATACAGCAATCTGTCATAAATATCAACTGACACCCAATTAGAGATAAGAAATCCATAAGTTATACTCAGTATAATACAACAATTTGTCATACATTTATTAAAAATAAAATAACAACTGACACCTATTAGAGATAAGAATCCATTGGTTATACTCAGTATAATGTCTACCATAAAGCAAATGAGAGAGCAAGCTAAGAGTTGGGGAATTTCCCTAAGAGGTTTGAGACTCAAGAAACCCCGAAAAACGCTCCGAGAAATTGAAGAACGTGACAACGGCCAGTCTTCGTGCCACCGCTTACGCGCAGCGTGTAAAAGAAGATCCCAGCGCGCGCAGAAAACCACTATGCAAGGCGTACTACAATAAGATTTATCAACGGTTGGTGGGGAGACCTCCTAAGAGTAGGATAGAGCTCGCCAAAGATTTGGTGGAGGAGGGTCCCAAGGTTCTCGCTGAATATGCGGAAGCTAGGGAAACTGTTGATAGGGGTAGGAGGAAGATAGTACTTTCGAGAGGGGGATAGACGGGGAGATGGCTAATCGCATAATGAATAATATTCGCCCAGAGATGACCACGGCATGTTATCTGAGGTATTCGTGCTCGTATCGTATTAGGAACATAGAGACCGACGCTACTATGATCTATCACAAACAATCAAAGGGCAGTCCGTGGATAAACGAGATCGCCAAAACTGAGAGTTGGATATCCGATAGAGAGACAGGTCGAATGGACAACGACAAAGTCGATAGACCAAACACAAAATGGACCTTCGTTCGTTGGATATCGATCGAGGTAAAGATGATCATCGATGCGCAACAACTTCTCATGGGAGCGGGAAAACTCCCCGACTGGTTAAGACAGAAAAAGGGAATGTATTCCGTCGACAAGTACGACGACTACTTGTGTCTGTTTAGGTGCATAGCCATCCACCGTGGAGGGAGACCCGACTGCTGTTGTGAGAAGGCACGATCTCTGGCTCGTGAATACCTCGGGCACGATAACGGACCGGGTAGTAAGAGAATCCCCCTGGATGATATTAAGAAGGTAGAAGAGCGCTTCAAGCTGGGCATTCGCGTTTACGAGCCCACCGCCGACGGAGTGTGGTACCTAATGAAGTCTCCGGCAAACTACGACGCGGTTGGGGAGAAGATCATGACGATAGGAATGTTTGCAGGTCACTCGTTCCTCATAACGAACCTCCGCAAGATGACGAACGAGTACGGGTGCTCCGGATGTCAACAATGGTTCACAAAGTCGTGTAACATGCACAGGCACGCGACCACCTGCATGGGTGGGAAGACCGTGGTGATATGTCCAGGTAAGAGGGTAGAGAGACCGCAGACGGCATACGAGAAGGCGTTCTATCCCAAGGGGTCAGCGAGTGCGATGTCGATTCGATGGTTGAGCAGAGAAGAGGAGAGGGTGGGAAAGCACATACATCACGCGAGATGCCGTCACGGGGGCGAGAGGTGGGTGCCGGCGATCCGGTAGACGGCTACTGTCACGAAATCAAGAACGTGTTTCAGTTTCACGGATGCCACTGGCACGGGTGTCCGACGCATTGCGTGAGAGGTAACGCTAGATCGCTGTACGAGAGGACGAAAATACAAGACGCTAAGATAAGGGAGGCGGGTTACGAACTGGTGGTGATGTGGGAGTGCGAGTTGTTGAAGGAGGCCCATTATGAACCACCACCGCGCGATGAGGAGACGACTCTGTACTCTCACCAGATAGTCTACAACTTCGAAGCTTATCTCGACAAGTCGAAAATCAAGCGACCCACCAAACACCTCGACCTTCGAGGTCGAGCACGTCCCTATGTCGGTGTCGTTGGGGGATACGATGCACGAGGGGATCACCCACATCTGCGAACGAGACCCCGACACTCTGGTCGAGAAGTTCGTGACCGAGCTGCAGAGGAGAGGTAAAGTCATCAGGGAGGGGGTTAGGAAGAAGTATCTGCCGATCGACATAGAGATGCTGTCGAAACCTCAGCGAGAGAAGATCGTCTCGTGGATCGACCAAATCCCAGTGGTGGGGTTCAACTGCAGCAGGTACGACCTGAATCTCATCAAGCGGTACCTTGTCGAGAAGTTGGCGGCCACAGTGAATAAGGTGATGGTCGGAAAGAGGGCCAGCACGACGATGTTTCTGTTAACCACGGAGTTCAGATTTCTCGATATCATACAATATCTGGGACCCGGCATCAGTTATGACCGGTGGGTTAAGGCGTACGACTGTAAAACGGTAAAGTCTCACTTCCCGTACGAGTGGTTCGATTCATCAGAAAAACTCGACCATCCGGGGCTGCCCGACTATCCCGAGTGGTACTCGAAGTTGAAGGGTGAGTTCCTACTGTCGCTGTCCGAGTGGAAAGAGTGCAAGAAGGTATTCCGAGAAAAGGGGATGAAGACGTTCCATGAATGGTTGCAACACTACAACGACTTGGATGTCGGACCGCTCCTGGAGGCACTGACTAAAATGACGGAGTTCTACAGGGGAAGAGGCGTGGACATACTCAAGGACGCTGTGTCTCTGCCTGGTGTTTCCCTTCAGTACCTTCTCCGCGGGTCGATCGATGGGAAGGTGGACACACCCGAGCTGTGGGCGCCGAAGGGTGAGACTTACGCGATGATGAAGGAGGGATTGGTCGGTGGTCCGTCCATAGTGTTCTCCAGATACGCAGAGTCTGGCAGGTCGACGATCGGGGGTCAGGTAGGGAGTCGGGAGGAGAAGATGTGCAAGGCGGTGCTGGGGTACGACGCCAATGCGCTGTATCTGTCTACCCTGTCGAAAGACATGCCGTGCGGGGAGGAGACGATATGGACGGGTGACCACCCGGAAAGACAGTCGTATATAGACTGTTTCGTGAGGAAGGTCAGGAATGACAAGTTGTTCGGATTTGCAGAGTTGGATATAGAGGTCCCGGAAACGTTGCGAGACAAGTTCTCTGAAATGTCGCCGCTGTTCGTTAATCGAGAAGTCGACGAGACCGAGGTTCCTCAGCACATGAAGGACTATCTGACCAGGACCGGGAGGAAAAGGGTCGAAGGACAGATAAAGCTCATTGGGTGCACTGTCCGCCAAGAATATGATCATATACTCCCGGCTGCTAAAGTGGTATCTGGAGCACGGTCTGGTCGTCAAGGCGGTGCATAGGGTGATAGACTACACGCCCGGCAAACCGTTTCAAAGGTTCATTAAAGAGGTCACCGCCGCCAGACGGAAGGGGGACGTCGACATGAGCAAGGTGGTGTTGGCTGAGATATTCAAACTGGTTGACAACGCGTGTTGTGGCAAGCTGATAGAGGCACAAGAGAGACACCTGAACACCACATATACGAAGGATGAGAAGACTGTCGATCGGGCACTGAGGTCGGCGTGGTTCGAAGACCTGGAGGAGATTGGGGAGGCTTACGAGATATCGAGCAGGAAGACTCGAGTGGTGATCAACAGACCGTTTCAGTGTGGCATAGCGGTCTACCAGTTGGCCAAGCTCCGGATGCTGGAGTTCTACTACGACTTCTTGGACAAGTACGTGGATCGCGGAGATTTCGAACTTATACAGATCGACACTGATAGCATGTACTTCGCGCTGTCGGAGATGACGCTGGCGAAGGTGGTGAGAAAGAAGATGAAGAGAAAGTTCAACAAGGAGAAGGCTGAGTGGTTGGCGTGGTTGGCGTGGAGCAACAGAACTCCGGGACTGTTCAAGCTGGAATTCGATGGAGATAGAGCCATCGCGCTGTGCAGCAAGTGTTACTACGTGAGCGGTGACGAACAAATTAAGCATTCGGCCAAGGGGATGTCGAGGATATCTAACAATCTGACTTGGGGGAGGTACAACAGTGCTCTCGAAGGGGGTATGGACATGGCAGAGAACAGGGGATTCCGAATTGTTAACGGTGTGATGAAGACGTACAAGCAGGAGAAGTTGGGGTTGTCGGCGTACTACGACAAGAGGAGAGTGATGGAGACGGGGTACACACCGAGCCTATAGGATAGGTAAAACAAAAAGAACTCTGAAAAAAGGGGAGAATACTAAAGACTCTGACGAGAGTCTGACCGACTATGACGATGGACGGACCGGTGGTAGCTGGGTGTCAGAAGCCACCAGGAGAAATTATTCGCCAACAAACCCGCGCGATGGACCATCATCCAAATAGTAGAGCACGGGCTCATCGGGTTTGGTAATAGATCGATCTAGATTATATACATTTAGGGACCACACGGGATCAGTCGCGCGGCGGCGGCCACCTTCGAGCTCTCCCGGTTGATAGAGGTACCGGACGGTAACATCCGATGGAAGCCGTTTCTCAGCTAAACCAATGGGTCGCCCGCGCGAGACGGCAGATGGTTTGTGCGACACCGTTTTAGACTTGATGGCATCTACAGGCTTTTTACCGATCAATCTGGACACCTCGCCGTTCAATGCGGAGACCACGGCGGGCAGCCGGGTCACCCACTCGGTCGATCGCGAATGAGGGTCTACAAGTTCTTTGGCATATTGGTGCCCGAACAGCCTCTCAGCTAGTGATCGATTGAACCGCTCCACGATCCCCTGGTCCCGGTGGATGTTGACGCCGCCGCGTCTGACAGAAACTGAGACCACACCCATGAACTCGCGGCCGGGATCGACCTGGAGAAGATTCGGCCATTTGAGAGGACTCCTCTTATACATTCGGGAAAGAGCATCGGCCACCTCCTTAGACTATTTAGTGGCTAGCGGCTCAGCCCCCTTATATCGTCTGGCTACGTCAACGATTGTCCGTGCGTACTTGTACGTCTTGCGACCGACGCGATCGTGAGGGAGAAAAAGGAGATCTTTTTGGTGGACTTCGTTCGGCACCGGCACGTCGATTTTAGGCCGCGGAATATTGTGAGGTGCTGGCAAATAGATCTGCCAGAGGGCCTGCTTCTTGAGCCATTCTTTGGTGGCGTTTTCGGAAACCTTGGTCGCCGCTGCAAGGTTCTTGATGGCAGCGAGTCCCTTCCAGTAGCCGCGTGGGCTGTAGTATGTGTTCAGTAGCTTGCGCGTTAGGCGAACCGATAGTTTGGTATCAAGCTTGCGCGTGTCCATCGTATGCGAGGTATTCTAGTAGGGCGAACAATCTCCAACATGCCTTTGCTAGATCGTAAGGTAACTGCTTCGTCGATACTAAACCGTTGTTGGAAGTTTCGCTGCAACTGCCGGTTAGGTTACAGCTCGGGAGCGGGAACTCGGAGGAATCTAACATCCGCTTTTCGAATAGTGTGGCCGCTTTTTCGTCCTCGCGCCACGTCTCAAGAGAATCTTGGGCCAGACGGATCAGACCCTTTGCGCCAGCTAAACGGTGTTTAAGGGCCGTGTAGCCTACATCGATTAGAGCAAAATAAAGCTCGTCAACTAACATCGTTCTATATATATATATTATTTAAAAAAAAAATTTAAAATAATTATTTCTTATTGCTTTTGCTTATTGCTTTTGCTTATTGCTTTTTCAATATAGTAGCTGACGAGACCCACCACGCCCATTCCCACGACGATGAACTCGATCTCGCGGCCTCTGACGGTTCATAGAAATCTGAAAATTGGGGCTCGGGATCCAGCGGTAAGAGAATTTTCTGTGGATATGCCAGCTTGTAATCGCGCATGGCTTCGTCAACGTTCCTGAATGTTTCCACGGCGTGACTCTCGCGGCGAAGCTCTTCGTTGATCTAGTCCACACGGTTGGTTCGTTTTTCCGCCCATGCTTCCTTTGCGCTATTAAATTGTTCTGTAGCTAAATCGTGGCGCTTTTTCTCCTCATCCGATTCATTTCCTAGTTGCGAGAAGAAATAGTTGCTACCGCTGAACGACAATGCGTTCGCCACCGCACCACCTATTACCGTTGCGACCGCAGAAGCCATTTATTTCCATATATTAGCAGGTAGAATTCCGGCTTTAATTAGATAATCTCGGGTCGAAATTGCGGACGCTACATTCAAGGTCACGAGCCCTACGTCTCTCGCAGTCATGTCCAATTTGGGAGAGGGCCCTCCGAAGACCATCTTTGATAGTCGAGCAAACCCGATACTGAGACCTGATATCACCACGGCGTGATAAACCGCATTCACTATCATTTTACCTTCGTTTTCAGCCATTATATTTATTGCATATAAAAGGGATCGTGATTAATGTTTAAATGGGGCGCAATCGGTTTCGTAACTTTCTTCGGAACCGTCTTCAACACTGTTGTAGGTTGTTTCGAAAGGTAGTTCCACACACACAGGGTGCCCACAACTGTCACACCCCCACCAACAACCCACGGGATGATCCGGTTAGGAGCTACAGCAACAGATGTCTTCGGATGAACCCCCAATTGCGATTGTGGCTCCTGAGCTGGAGCGGCTGGAACAGCAATCGGGGATTGCAACGACTGTTTGGCCTCTCGAAGCTCGGCGAGAATCTTATCTTGTTTAGCTTTTCGGGTGGCAGCCGCTGCCCGCCCAGCTGCCTGTCTTTTTGGGTTTTTGTGTCGTGCAACCGGAGCTTGCTCCTGTGGAGCTTGTTCATCCAGCACTGTTGGGGGAACAATCGGGTTCATCCAATCTCGATTGTGAGTTGAGGTCTGTTCCGTCACTCTCGCAGGCGCGTCTTGTGTCATTATTTTCTGAGCTTATAGTTCGTGGGAATATATGTCCAAATTGACAGTGCTTAGCCGTGGTCAACGCGGTTGTCAGCGGAGCTAAGTACATTCCAAACTTGTGATAAATTGAGCAGCAGGCTGTTCTAAGAGTGTGTCCTACAAAAGGGTCAGTCTCTAGATCACCAATCAACCCCGCGGTGTCAGATATAGGGAGAATTGCACTGACAACGGTAGGGTACAAATGAATAGCCGCCGATCCAAGAGTTTTCGTCATCTCTGCCCCCAATTTATATTCGTATCGCGCATACATTTTATCAACCTCGACATCTGACATCTTGTCCATATCGCAAACTGAGAGACGCCGACCGAAATACCGCTCCGATTGTCCCCAGCAACAAGCGCAGCTAGCCACTCGCGTCGCGTCGTGTTTTCATTTTCTTTCAGGAAAGATACATTATCGGCAGTCGTGCCATCTTTCAGGAAAGATATCGTGTCGGTTCCTACAGTTTCTTTTGGGAAAGATGTCGCGTCGGCAGTCGACACGACTGTCTCTTCCATTAGCTGATCGAGAAGTTCATTATTTTATTTTTAATAATTAGTACTATTCTGACTAGCCTCATCAGTCTAACATATTGCCACGTGCGCCACCCGATACTTACTTACAACCAAGCTCGCAGCGGAGCAACAAATTGATTCCCACATTGTTTACCATTGTTCAGCATTTGTTCAACATTTGTTAAGTATTTGTTAAGCATTGTTCAGCAATTGCTCAGCAGTGTTAAGCATTTGCTCAGCAATTACTAACGAGCGTTAAGCAATTGCTCAGTAATTAATTAATAACTTCGTAAGCAGTTGGTTGATCAGTCTTTAGCAGAAGCTTGGCGTGCTTAGTTTCCGAAAGCATTTGTCGAACCTCCAGGCGCTCCTCGCGCGTTGAGATAACGTTGTTCTCTCGAAGACAGTCATCGAATGAGTCTCGGTCCTTGCAGTGAAAGAGGGCGACCCATTTCGTTTGCTCGCGCAGATCCTTGAGGACGGCGTTGTACTTCTGAGTGGACATCCATACGCTTTGCCCCGCTGGCGGCCAGAAAATGCGAGCTCGGAGAGCATGTCCTTCTTTTTGGTCATCGCCGCCTTGGCCGAGCAGTCGTCAATACGTATAGGGTGGGCTCGCGCCCTGAACAATTGGTATAAACCACGCAGCCAATCGTGAAGCCTGTCGCCGGGGTCAATAACGTATACCTCAGGGTCGGTCCATATCCACGGGCGTCGCTGATAAGTCTCGTTGTGCCGCACAGTGGGACACAGGATCACAATGTGTCCAAAGATATCGCGGTAGGACCCCTCGAGCAAGTTGAGGATGAAAACTGTTTTTCCACATCCTGTCTGCTCACATATTATGGCAGAGTGGGCATCACAAACTTTATTTTTATTTAAATCTGTAGAATGATGTTTTATTAAATCAGTAGAGCGCTGAGACGTATCGACCATCTTCGATGTTGAGTTGTGCGTCTGTGATTATAGATAAGTACACGTTCAATGCGCCAGCTCCATCCGCCTCTTTGGTTATCTGGATCGTCACACCCTCGCTAGCGTTCTCAACGTGGCGTCCAATACCGTGCATTTGGTCGTCGTCTCTGGCTCGCATGTCTAGCCATAACGCGTACTTGGAAGTCAGGAACTGTGCGAGGGAGACGTCCGACAGCTGCAGGTCTTTAGCAACCGCGGCAACCTCCGGGGAGCGCTTAGAGCCGGCAGCAAACTGCTTTCTGGCTTCGTCCCACTGCTGGTGCGCGCGAAGGCCCTGGCTGTAGAGTTGATTGGGAACTCCCTCGATCGTCACCTCGACCTTTGTGATTTTGGGGTTATAGAATTTATCGGTTTTTCTAACCCCGAGCGCGAACCGACCCTCCTCGAACAGCATCAGTGTACCTTTCATCGAGCGGGCGGGTACGTTGACATTAATATTCCACAATGTATCGCTTTTGTCTTTCGTCATCTTGCGGTGACGAAGAACTCGGTCGTAAAGTATGGCAACGCGCCCGGCGTACTGGGTTCTGATCAATCGCGCTAGTTCGGGCATCGTGACCATGTCGTACTCCAACGAAACATTATCGATCGTATACGTCGATATCATGTCGGTGGCTATGAGAACTCGGCCGTAGTCGTTGAACGTTAGTTCGTATTCGCGGTCAGCCAACGCGCTCTGATAGTAGGGCATGTGACTCTCCAGCAACTCAAAGTCGAGCGGGATGTAGAAGCGATTGCCGTAAGCGGCCGCGATCGCGTTGTCACTCGCGTCGTTATCTGCCTTGTTACCAGCCCCGATTCTAAGTCTGGTTACGTTCTTATTTTTGCTAGTGTCAATACCCTGATAGACCGCATTTTCGCGCTCTTGCGCCGTCTTCCACAGATCCTGGTAACAATGGTAGACGTCGCTGTCGTCGATCGACATCACCTCATTACCAGAAATCATTATCATGGTCTTCTTGACGATGGCGCGACCCAGGTTCTGAACGACGGTTCGGTCCGCGTCCGTCGACGTCAGCGAAATAGTGAAAGCGAGGCGAACAGTCCCCGGCACAATGACGTCATTAGCTCCGAGGTTGGGAAAGCGGGCCAAGAGCTGCTGGTTCTGGTCGATCGTCGATGGGTTGTTCGTAATAACGACGCTTTGTCTCACGCCTTTCGCCCCTAGGGGCTCCCGCAGTCTGCGGTATGGATTGAGTTTGCGGCCGTATTGAATCGAAGACATATTTAAATACTCTATTAAACCCGTATGGTTTTGGACGTATGGACGAAGTCGGCCGAGATGATGACATCGATGATGTCATCGATGATGACAATCATCGATGTCATACATCGATGATGACATCGATGATGACATCGATGCCGAAACGCCCTTCATAGAGACTCCAGTTCCAATTCGTGAATTGGGGGAAATAGGTGGCCCTACCAGCACCATTAGTCTAAGTCAGGAATTAGTCAAGTCAGCTGTAGACGACTACTACAACAGTTTGTCAGAAAAAGGTGAGGTCCCATTTGTCGGCCGCGACTACTCCAAGTTCGAATTGGATCTGAAGGGTAGGTTGCGACTAAAAGCATCAAATATCCCGATAGTCAATATGAGGACCGGAAAACCCCTAGCGCTGAACACCATTGCCGGAAACAGGGGCGGTGGCCAAATCGTAAAGGACGAATTCGGATTCCCAAATTGGAAGCGTGGTAAAACAATTATGCCGGCCCGCGCTGTAGAGGCCCTATAGTCTACCGACGAAACAATGGCGAAGACGGCCGCCGCGATAGAAACTGTCGAGCTTAGCGAGGTCCCTCGTGTAGCCACCGACGCTATTCACACAATGGAGCTCAACGAAAGCGAGATAGATGGAATACTCAGCACGATGGATGACCCAACGTTACCTCTTCGTGAACTCCGGGGCCTCGATAAGGTTATGCAAACAGTCCGGGGTGAATTGGTCCATAACCTCTCCAAACAAACGGCGCTGGATGAACATATCGCGCTAGAAGAAAGAAAACTTGGGGAAGTCCGTGACGATAGAGAATCTACCGAGCGGATCACCGAACGCCTGCGGAATGAACGAGAAGCTCGCTTGGAGGCTGCATCGGCTTGCCGTGAGGCGCTCCGCACCCAGATAAGTCGGATCCTCGAAACAATATCGAGGGTTATGCACGAGGACACGACACTCGGTGAGCGACTTCGCACTCTGTTCAGAGAGCAGGGCGTCACGATACAAGCATCCTCGCAGCTCTCGGCATGACCATATCCACTATAGTTCTAGCTATCGAGCTGCTCGTAGGCGGTGCGGCGGCTGCACACGCGTCAGCACCCGCGCCATCCGGCGGAGCAAAGGAGTGGGCGAAAAAGCATCTAAAAGCCTTAGCCAATCTCCTGGCTAAATTAGCTGTAAAGGCGGTTGCCGCACTGCCTGGGTTGATCGGGAGTGTCGTCTCCTAATTGTTATCTATGTTATCAAAAACAGCCGGATGGCTCGCCAAAAATACTTGGGCTTTAATCGTGGCGATCGCCGGTCTTCTACTCTTCTCCTCCCGAGAGTTCCTAAAACCAAAGCGCGAGTAGTACGATCACCACGAGGGCGACGACGAGCCATAATTTCACCTCCTCGTGGGTTGTAGTTCCCGCTCCTGTTCCAATCCAATCGCGATTGGAATAATTGGGGGAACTTGATGGTGTATCCAATTCAGGACTTGGGGGTTCTGGGGTAGGTGCTTGTGGTTTTATGAAATCGGTTTCACTTCGAACTCCGCTCCCGACCGTCTTGGCGGTGGGTGGTTGCGGTTTTATGACCGTCTTGGGGGTGGACTTGATGATATCCTTGTTCATGTTCGCGTTGTAGCCGATTTTTTTGCTTGGCGGTGGGTGGTTGCGGTTTTATGACCGTCTTGATTATTGTAGCCGTCAACCGGATCGTCTCGTAGTATCATATTGCTCGGCGCCATATAAAGACCTATTCCAAATACATAGTCTACTGGGGGTGCTGGCATTCTGCAAAACATCTTGATACCGCCTGATCGCATCCGGGAGGTCCACCGGTTTGTTTATTGCGTCCTCGACATTTGCCAAGAACTGTTTTTGTGCGTCAAACACCTTACCGTCTCCTATTATAAAACTGCGCGCTTGCGCCTGTGCGCCGAGGATGGCCCAGACGTATGTGCGAATGAAGTCGTCGAGGCGGGTAACCCCAGCCCTGGTGAACCCCTTCCCCCTATCCAAAATGAAAGTCTCCAAGCCGATATCGACGTGTTCGCGTTGTTCTATGTAGTCGACAGGTTCATCCACGATGTCATTACACATTTTAAAATTACAGTAAACATTTGGGTCATTTCGTGTATATGTCATGTTGGTAGGATTAAAAACCCCAAGAGTTGTGTCCGTTGCTATGTAACCATTTACATATATATCACCTAACCCACCATTTTTTCTGTTTTCTGTTTCCAGTCGGTATTTTTAGAAATTCATTGCATATTCTTTCGTAGCTTTGTGGTCGTATGGGCTGTATAGAGGGTCCCAATTATCCTCTTGGGGGAGTTTCACGCTCATCTCTTTGAGAATCTTCCTAATAGTGTAGTAGACGTGAAAAGTATAAACACTTTCGCTTAAGCGGTCAGATTATGCTCCATGAGGTTTAAGTAGGAGACACCACACCCGGTTGTGGCACACCACACAGCACAATTTATTAACTGGTTCTGCCAAAACTGCATCGGTGTTGCTTTCCACGCGACTCTGGTTTCTTGGGTAGTAATTTTGGGCAGCCTATAATTATCAAATATGTTTGAAAAAGTTGTATCAAATCCGGTGTCTTCGTTTACTCTTATTGTTTGGCTTATTAGCTTTCTAATTAAGTAGTGTATTCCTACCGTTAAGTAGTACACACCTCCCCCAGCGTACTTTGCCTTTGAATTGAAGCTAAATGCCTTGGTATTCAACGACATTTTAATCGGAGTTTATTATGTTTGCTACTATCACTATTGTTCAAAAAGAGAATTGTGAACTTCAGAAGTCAATCGACAACTGCTGCGGAAAACGCCGGGTAGGCCTCAGATCAATCACCTTCACGGTTGGGTGGCGAAACTTGGGGGAGCGCGAAGGGTTTTACTATGTGAAGGATGGACAACAAGTAAGTGTAAAGCTACCTCCCGGACTGTGGGGAGCAAGACAGCTCATATACTTTTTTTCCACAGAGCTTGGCGACGAAGCCAACCTCACAGTATCAAAGGCTACCGGGCTCGCAACATTAACAGCCACCGACGGCGCTGTGATAACTATATCAGACCCATTAGGCATTCGCCTCGGTTTCAGCCGCCCACTTAAACAGATAATTTCCCCCCTGGACCAAACATTTGTTGGAGATGTGCCTGTGGATCTAGCCTTTACCAAAACACTCAAAATACATTTGAACCAGTTGAACACGTCGTACAACTTGTTGGATGGAGCCCCCAGCACACTACTTAAACAGTGCCCGCCAGTTATTGTTATTTTGGGGAGACTGTGACATTAGACTTCCCATCCCCCGAGATGAAAGTTTTGGAATCTGGACACATTTACGAATTTAAGGGCTCTATTCTCGACGACCGATCTAAACTATTATCCGATTTCGGTCGTTCTAGAAATTTCAAATTAATTCAAAGAATAAAATTCATGTTCGTAATATAATTTATAACAACCAACATTATGAGTATATACGGGCCAGATAGTTCTTCCAATTCCAATCGCGATTGGTTGTCCCAATCGAAATACAAGGATGTTTCAGGTGGTGGATTCACCCCCACAGAGAGTGATTTTTTAACTACCGGGAAACCGTAGCACTGGTTGATGACACTGTGACTTCAGCTACAAAGCACATTCGTAGGAGTATAACACAACTGAGAACGGACGTCCTAACATCTATAGCACAAGTTCACCAAGAGGCCCGGACAAGGATTGAGACAGTCCGATCAGATATACAGACGGACCTTACGGAAGCCTATGGGATGTTGCGCTCTGCGGACCAGAAAGCACTTACTGAACTAGGCGAAAAAATAACCGAATTTCGGGAAGAGGCCCATACAGAGTTTATGGAAGTTTCCTATAAACTAAACCGAGTTCGTAAAGACGCGAACAAAGCACTTGAGGATACCTCTGAAAAGGTTCGTGTTGAGGCCCATACCGCTATCGAGAAGCTTGCCGCATTGTTGGACACATCTGTAGAGCAGTTTAGGTTATTACACCGCATAAAACCCATCATCACAGTTTGGGCTGAGAAGCGGGGGCCATTAAATGAGGGGGCCTATTAATATTCATCTGGTGCCAAAGCGAGCAATAGATATGTGGGATACGTCATGACATCTCCAGGTATACTTCTACGAATGGCGGTCTGTTCGGTTAATGCTAAGGGTAAATATGTGGGCGCGGTCATCGTAAATCTCGTACTGGATGGGGAAGAACGGGCGGTTGGAGCCGCTAAACTCGCTGGACAGAGTTCAGGGGTGGTTTTGTTCGCCGGTGACGATCCTATTAGACTTTCCGAAGGTAGTGTTATTAACTTTGTTACGAAAATCGCTGACCCAGCGAGTTCTTCCACTGTTGTGACATTGTTGATTTAAATAAATTTGTAAAATACTAATATATTGAATAATATGAACGAATCACCGCTTCCGAGCACGCTTCCAATTTTCAACAATGTTGATATTGGTTTTGGCGAAAGAAGATCAGATTTTAGGTTAGAAAATATCGTCCAGATGCAGGATATTCTAAAACGAGAGGGGGAAACTCGGAGGGTAAATGCTAACAAATATAGACGAGCGGCAGCAATTTCTATAATGGGTGGGGGCCGGAACCGCTGCATTGTTATCTACAGACGTGGCAATTCCCATTGCAGGGGGTTTGAGCGGTGTAGCCACTGGGGCGGGACTGCTGTGTATGGCGTTCAGAGTAGTGAGGAGAAAATTCGAAAATAAAAGTAGAAAGCACGACAGAATATCGGTTCTCGCGAGGTCTAAGAAGCGTCCAAAGCGTTGGCCGATAACAATATATCGGACGCTGAATTTGAGTTGGTGGTGGAGGAGATTTCTCGATATGAGGATTTAAAAAATAATATTAGAACGAAGGCGCGTGTCACCCTTCCCAAGATTGAGAATACTGATTGGGATAAATTGAGGTTAAAACTGGGTGATAAAGTCGGAGGAAAAGTTACAACGCCACCGTGAGTATGTCACCCACCGGCCACCATACTTATCGATAAACACAAACCTCTCTTATATAAAGCGTCTCGAGATAGCTTGTCGCCTATTGCTAAACCAATACACGCCCTCAACTCCGTTGAAGCTAGTGGAGAAATACACCGGCAATACAACGGCGGTTTATGAACAGGTAATGTTTTCATAACTGTGTGATTTAAATCAATACACACCGTGGCCTCGATAAGGTGAAATTGGAATATTGTTGTCTGCTGATAAAATATCGGGTTTATTCACTGAGCGCTGTGTTAAACTTTATAGGCAAACAACGTTCCTATCCGACCGCTGTACAAATTTCAACATCGTTGATGATTGGAGTATTGAGAAAATATCGGTTATATCTTTATAACTGATTTTCTGATTTGAATTATTACTAAACGATAATGCTTGCGAGCACGTAATTCCTTGCTAACCAGTCGATGCGTAGCCTGAGTGCCACCGCATGGTGGACATAGCAGCGACTCGGATCTGGTCCCTACCCCATAATGCCGACATGGACGAGGTGAAACGGAACCTCTTCTCATCCATGCCCGGTGATGCTTGTAATACTCGTAAATACCGGTACGATGACATCTCTCGTGACTACCGGTCTTCAACCACGCACACTTAACTAGAACCATTATGTGCTGTAAATATACTGAGTATAACATATGGATTTCTTATCTCTAATAGGGTGTATTTCACCTTATCGATTATTGCGCAACACTAGGTAGTGTTTATCTTCAGGTTTATATTTCGTAACAACCTTCGTGGTCGTGTGGGCTAAGGTGCCATGACAACGGCGTTCCTATCCGATCGCCCGATGAAGTATATGGTCTCGTGGTTGATGAAAAATATGTTCCACTCTTCTCATCCAAACCCGCCGAACAGTGAGGGAAAAAACAAGTAGTATATGAGAGTCAACAATGATACCACCTCCTGATGGGAGGCACCACGCGTAGCAGGGGGGGAGGGGGGAGGGGGGGGGGGCGGGGCTTCCATCAGGAGGTGGTATCTTTTTAACTCTCATATACTACTTTATGGTATATGTATTAAAGGTAAATTCTAATAAGAGCTGGGCCCCCTTGGGCCGGTTTACTCTGTAACCACCGTCTTCCTTTCTCCCCTTCTTGGGAGACGACATGCAAGGTCATCGAGCCAGTGCCGTCGTTAAATCCAAGCATTTACATTTACATTTTGCGCTCGTAATTTTTAGAACTGGTGGAATAGTGACACAGTTATGCACTTATTTAATTACTATAAAGAACATTTTGTGCCTACTGAGTGGGCATGTGCCTTTAAACTCGTTGACTCATAAGAAACATATTGAATCATCACTAATGTAACATCTTCTATGTAATTAAAGGGGGTCAACTTCCTCAGCGAGAAGCTATACGATGAAATTCTGGCCAATGGTAAGATCTACATGATTCCCGCCATATCACGTGACAACCTCTACTACCTGCGCTTCTCCGTCTGCGCAGAACGCACCACCTCCAGTGACATCAAATTATCATTCGGCGTAATCGAGACATGCGCAGATAGGCTGCGCTCAGGCGTCCGTTTACGCATACAGGACACGAGCATACGCCGCTGATCGATATTGACGTGTCGTCCAGACGCTTGCACGGATCGTCTGAGAACGTGGATGTTGCCAACGACAAGTAGCGGCTGACACCGTGTTTATGATGCTTGTACAGTGCAATACGTTTCAGTAGTATACTGTTTGAAATACAAATTGATGTCATTTACAAGCTGCGGAAATGTCCATGATACTATAATATTAATTAAGACTTTGTTGATGGCTAGCATATGGACACAGAACCATGTATCCTTTTCGAAAGGAAAATAAGCCATCTAACATATAGTTATTATAAAACATACCGTGCACAAATAAAGACTGATGTGCCTAAATGACATTTCAATGTACCCAGAAAGCGGCGACATACAGAGGAAGCAAGACTATATCACAAAAATTGCAAAGTATACTGATCTTGTTAAGTACACTTTGAGGGAGAAATTTTCAATTTAAGGATACACTTATTAATTTTTATTATATTGAATGTATTAAATTATCACAGCCAATTTGGCTGTGCTAATGTAATACATTCAGTATAATAATTCTGCATACTTTTAATTCTGCATACTTTTAATCATCAAATATATGCAGTCGTTAGTTCTATATGAAATAATTCATTTCGGGAAAAGTAAATGATTATTCCCTCATACTTAGATAAGTATGCCAAGCAATTTTGGTGAAATTGGCTACCGATCGACAATATCTAAACCCACCCACTGTTACAGGAGAATGTTTGTTCCGTCGTATATTGGATATTGCATACACACCTCCAAGTCAGTGGTCGTCTTTTATTATGTGCTAATCTGTTTTTAACCCGTCAAAACAGTGCGTATGTGCCTTGAAACATGTTTGATATCCTGTCAATACGACATATTCACTGAGTATAAATATGTGCGGTGGCTGGAGTTATTGTTTTGCATTTTAAAGCCATTTGTATGTGTTGACGGGATAAATAGAATAGTAGGTTAGTGCCGTGAATGGGAAAACTATCTGGCGCGGCACGGAAACGGGATGTGCTCGGCAGAGCCTTGCCCATCCCGTTTCCTAAGCCTTGCCAGATATGTTTTCCCATTCACGGCACTAACCTACTATTCTCTATATGTGAGTTTTTGGCAGTGATGTGTACAATATGGTTTACTTGAGGAATTAATATGTTTTAACGTATGTTTCAAATAAATATACACACTTGTTCTCACTTTATTTCGATTGAAATAATAAAACACTACATAATACTGCACTCTATACAAATGGCATATTTTAACATGCAATTTAATAGTGACATATTACATTTAGTTGTACCAACGACAAATAACACAGACGAATGTAAAGTCAACAAAGGCTAGCTGAAATGGATTTTGGCAATCAAACAGTTTTCTTAAGTTTGTGGATACTGACGTTGGCATGTATGAACCGATATCCTGACATAATACATGGTCACAATATAGTTTTAGAAATGACAAGCGTCACAGTCTGCGGCAACCTGAACGAAGGCTAACCAAATGCGATGTCTGCGTTCCTGTCCGTTAACCATTAGAGCGCGGGAACCGAAAATTGTCGTCTGCTGCTGTGTCATATTTCGTCTCTTCTCTTAGTAAAAACATGGTTTGTCAGCATTTTAGAATCATTTCCACTGGAAATGATTCTAAAGTGCTGTCAAACAATGTTTTTGATGAGAAAAATGGAAAATAAAAAATAAACAGCAGACGACAAATTTTACTTCAGCTTTGTAAGGGTTAAATAAGTACTTTGGTTCTCAGACACGGGGTTTGCGGAATGTGAAGAGGGAGGGTGGATTGTTTTAATATATATATATATATTTTTTTTTAAATGTTCGTCTTTGATTTTTTTGTTACAGTTGCCAGATGGCAACCTGAATAAAAATCAGAGGCGAAAATATCAAGCAAAAAAGTATGTTTTTTTCTGGTTGCCAGATGCATAAATTATTTTTGTTTGTTTGAGGTGTTCGTCTCTGATTTATTTTTCAAGCTGCCAGATGCATTCTCAAACAAAAAAGTATGTTCCATAAAGTTACTATGACCTCTTTAGATTTTCATCAGACATGATCAAGGTGCATGATCACGTGGTTACAACAACAACAACGTCGCCCACTCCAAAGTAAGTATTATTTGATATTTTCAATAATATGCAACGGATTTTGATGATATATGGCGCAGCAAACGCGTCTTCAAGGGCTGCATTTGGTGGTCCAAGGAGTTCGGCCCAGACTTATGCGGAAATCGATTCTTCGCAAACACGACAGAAGTTTGGGCGAAAATACAGAGACCACCAAATGCAGCTTAACAAGGCGCGTTTGATGCCCCATATTTCATCAAAATCCGTTACGTAATAAGGACAATATAAAAGAATACGTACTTTGAATCAGATGGATTCTGGAAGTTTCAGTACTTGTTGTTGCTGTTAGTACCACGTGATCATACACCTTGATGATTGTATTTAGCATATTTGTGCATAATGGTAGTGTTTTTTTTTTATCATGTGGCGAATTTTACAGTACAATTTTATTTCTCATGACAAAATGCGGAATCCCCAGCATTAATGGGTTTTTCATGTCACTTAATTCAACGGAATACGCTCATTACTAAGATACACGTTACGTGTCTATTTCACTCCTTAGTAACATGATAGCGACAATGTCACAAACACGTGACCTCTAAAATACTATTGTCTGCTTCGGTTTGTAGCGTTCATTCCACATGTCAGACAGAAATAGGCACGAAGCCTGACTTGTAATGGTTGAAGCACATGCGCATTACTAGGATACGTGTCTGTTTCGCCCATTAGTAACATGACAGCGACAATGTCACAAACACGTGACCTCTAAAATACTAGTCTGCTTCGATTTGTAGCGTTCGTCCCACATGTCAGATAACGATAGGCACGAAGCCTGACTTGCCATGTTAGAACCGCACGAATTGTATGACGCATTTGAATTGTATGACGTCACAGATGGACGGGGTCCCAGGTCGGATTTTTCATTTTCATCGATAGCGTCCCACTTGGGAAGTTCTTTTTCGAACCCATCTTTGCCACACAACATGTAAGTTTTCATTACACCTTTCCCTTTCACAGTTATCTCCCCTCGGCAGTGTAAGTGATATCCGGCGTACATGTCCAAAGCTTTCTTTGACTTCGCCGACATGTGAATCCGCAGTGCTGAAAATAAGAGAAAAACATACATGTACACATGTGTCTGAGGCTGGAGAAACTGGGCTTATGGGATTTGTGACCACTGTAGCTCCTGATAAAATAGCACACACACTCCTGTAGCCTGATAACGATACATATTGCTTGTTAGACGCATGGCGAGTGTTTCATTGATGGAATTGCGAACAGTGCAGATCCTGATCAGACTGTGCGGATGCACAGGCTGATCCGGATCTACACTGGTCGCAAAACCCATAAGCCACAGTGTTCCAATCACAGCCACAAATAAACATGCATGCATGTTTCTGTTACTGGAGAAATGGGATGTATGACCAGTCTAGTTCATATTCTGCCAGCGCCATTCTGCCGCCCCATAAGGACCTACTTGTACAGTTGGTGGACAGAAGTAATTTCCCGAAAGTTGAAATCCCATAGACTTGTATTTCCATCTTTACTCTCAAATTTGTAGCTCAGTATATACTTTACAAATTTGAATGAAATATAAAGTGTTTGAAAGGAAATAGATTTATGAAGAATATGAATGTTTTGGTTACTGATTATCACAAGCAGTTCGATAGATACATATTTTTAAATATGGCGTAATTATTTTACGTCACTTTCAGAGCGACGCTACCATTGACGTCAACGGGAACAGCATTTCCAAAATCTTCCCATATGTTTAACTGCATGCATCTTGTAAACTACTTTGTATATTGAATACAGATATGAATCAAATTATATTGTCTGCTCAATGCAGTTAATTCATTAAAATCTGTACAGTATAATTGAAGTAACATGCTAACAAGCACAGTCACACATACGTGTAAGTCTATGGGATTTCAATGGGCGGGAAATTACTTCTGTCCAACATATGTATGCTGTTTGATAGACGCACGCTACAGTGGGGTCAGCGTGTAAGTCAGCGTGTAAGTGCACACACGAACGAACACAACAGGTTGGAACCAACCTGTCGTGTTCGTTCGTGTGTGCACTTACACGCTGACCCCACTGTAGCTGTTACTGACTAAATGGTGATCAATGTAGATCATTTCCGACTGCACAGGCTGGCCAGGATATACAATGATCACGCACGCCGCAGGCCCAATTCGTCCAGTCACATTCAACATTATCGGATTGTCTAGCATATTTAGCCACTGGCTGCAATACTTGTAGGCGATACATGTTGGTCCAATGCAGTTGTGGCCGAATTTGTCAATGAAGGGACTGCATCAAATATAGAGAATAGTAGGTTAGTGCTGTGCATAGGAAAGGATATCTGGCAAGGCTCAGGAAACGGGATGGGCGAGGCTCTGCCGAGCACATCCCGTTTCCGTGCCGCGCCAGATATTGTTCCCATTCACGGCACTAACCTACTATTCTATTTATCCCGTCAACATCTACACATAGCTTCAAAATGCAATAAAATAACCCCAGCCACCGCACATATTCATACGCAGTGATTAGGTCGCATGACAGGATATCAAAAATGTTTCACGGCACATACGCACTGTGTTGACGGGATAAAATCGGATACATAGTTGTAATCATTGGTCAATGCAGCTATTTCTTGAATGCGGTCCTAGAATTATTATGTGATACGTACATGTACACCATCAGTAGCCAATTTCACCAACATTGCAAAGTATACTTTTTCTAGCAAAGTATACTTTGAGGGAGACATTTTCAATTTTAGAATAAATTATTTAATTTTTTATTATACTGAATGTATTACATTATCACAGCCATTTTGGCTGTGATAATGTAATAAATTCAGTATAATAATTATGCATACTTGTAATCATCAAATATATGCAGTCATTAGTTGTATATGAAATAATTCATTTCAGGAAAAATAAATGATTACTCCTTCAAAGTATACTTTGCAATGTTGGTGAAATAGGATACAGGGACATATTCCACCAGTTTCAGGATTGATATACATTATCAACAAGGACATCATTATCACTATAAAGCTAATCGCCTCGCTGGCAGCCTGGATAATACAATTAATTATAAAAAAAGAAAATAACGCATTTGCCTTACAAACAACGAGAAAATAAGGCAGCATGACCTTGACCTTGGCGGTCGGACGTGGGTAGTATGCAAAACAAAGCACCATCCATATGCACATATTGTGGACAAGCATTATCAAAATCGGTGAAGCGGTTCATAAGTGATTGAAAAATGAAAGGTGTACGCACGTACACGGACTAACGCTAAATCAGTTTTTGTCTCTCGGCGAGGGGATAATGATAATGCATGTGTAGTGTTAAATGATATGACAGCATGGCGTTCTATTTATCTGGTAGTTTCCACTTCCTGTTGCGAAAATTGGCATACAAACTGTGGTTTTATTGAGATAACGCAGACATTTGCTGAGTACTGAACATTACAGCCACACTTACGTAAGCCCGTGGACTCCATACGGGACGCCGTATTGACGGTATCACCAAAGAGACAGTAACGCGGCATGGCCAGTCCAACCACTCCCGCCACCACCGGCCCCGTATGTATACCTGTTGGGAAATAGTAGAACCGTCACAATGAACACTCCGGTGCATGTGTGTGTCATTTTCAATCAAGAGCATACATTATATAGAGGATCTTCAAGCATGAGTGATGATTTAATATAATATTTATTAAATGAGTTTATTGATTTCATAAGAAACGAGGCTATGCCGAGATTCTTATGAAATCAGTTAACTAGTTTAATAAATATAATATTAAATCAATACAAACGTTAGATTATATTTATTGCATAATTTGCATATTTATTACACTGTGTTATTACACTGTGAAGGACCATTTTATGCAATAAAAGATAGCAGTCAACCCCACCAATGTTAAGCACAAAGAGGTTGTCTGGGGGTCCAGTTATTCTGTAGATAAAGTCAAGCAAACGTCAATCACGAGTTCGTATACCAGTAGCCTATTTCACCAACATTGCAAAGTAAGCTTTTCTAGCAAAGTATACTTTTAGGATAAATTTATTAATTTTCATTATACTGAATTTATTACATTATCACAGCCATTTTGGCTGTGATAATGTAATAAATTCAGTATAATAATTCTGCATACATGTAATCATCAAATATATGCAGTCATTAGTTCTATATGAAATAATGCATTTCAGGAAAAATAAATGATTACTCGCTCAAAGTACACTTTGCTAGAAAAGTACACTTTGCAATGTTGGTGAAATCGGCTACTGATCATTTGAAATACAGAGTCACAGTGATAAGAAACGTTTTGTTAAAGTATGCTGAATGTACTTAATAAGTGTATCGCATTTCTTTGATCATGATGCCTACCATCTGATTCGAGATGAACGAATGCCATGTAGTCTGGAGTGCAATAATCTCATATATCACAAAGAAACCATAAAGCCACGCTGATGCGTGCATTTGTGATAAGCTATATTTATTACATGACACAAACATAGGAAAGCTAACCTCACACGGCGTACTAACCTATTCGTATACGGAGGTTTTTGTCGGGCTGATGAGGGATATAGAAGGTATTGACAGACGCCAGTATGTCGAGGGCGCAGTCCGCCATCTGCTGTATGTGCTTCTTGCCGTTCCGCTTCGGCAACCCGCTGGCTATCATGTATGCATCACCTATGGTCTCAACCTGAGTAAATGAATAATATTGAATCTATAATAATGCACTGTCTGATTGAACCGGTATGATAAATTAACTAACAAACTAACCACAATGCATACCTATAAGATAACGTATGTCAGACTCAGAGTGGGGGTCAGCCCCAGAGCGGGGGCCAAATCCCAGAACAAACAGGGACTAATCGCAGAACGGGGGTCAATTTTTTCCAGAACGGTGGCCAATTCTGCAAGTTCCGTTTTGATTTCAGGCCTGAATGACGTCAAAGTTAGGGACGCAACGTCACGCCCTGGCCGTATGCGTCCAGATAAAAGAAATGGCGACAACTAGTGATCGAGGTCATATAGGCCAAACGTACATTACATAATGTGAAGTGTTTAGCAATGAAGGGAATTAAAGATATAGAGAATAGTAGGTTATTGCCGTGAATGGGAAAAAATATCTGGCAAGGCTCAGGAAACGGGATGGGCGAGGCTCTGCCGAGCACATCCCGTTTCCGTGCCGCGCCAGATATGTTTTCCCATTCACGGCACTAACCTACTATTCTATTTATCCCGTCAACACCTTCAAATGGCTGTAAAATGAAAACATTGTATTGACTGGATATCAAAAATGTTTCACGGCACATACGCACTGTGTTGACGGGATAAAAGCCTTTTCTGTTTCATTGACGGTCGTATCTTGTCAATATCCCCTGTGTGGAATTTCCCGGTATTTTCCGGCGATTTTCCGGGATTGACGTGACGTTTTCGACCCCTGTTCTGGGATTAGCCCCCCGTTTTGAGAGACTGACCCCGAGCTGTGTCTTACACATGTATGTCTATTTTAAGCATATACTAATCAAGAATCAGTAGCTGATTTCACTAAAATTGCTAAATAGAGAATAGTAGGTTAGTGCCGTGAATGGGAAAAAATATCTGGCAAGGCTCAGGAAACGGGATGGGCGAGGCTATGCCGAGCACATCCCGTTTCCGTGCCGCGCCAGATATTTTTTCCCGTCAACACCTACAAATGGCTGTAAAATGCAAAAATAGTATTGACTGGATATCAAAAATGTTTCACGGCACCGTGTTTCACGGCACATACGCACTGTGTTGACGGGATAAATATGCTTATCTAGCTGAGTTTACCTTAAGGTGAACGGTTGTTTATAATTGATGATTACAATTGTGCATAATGCATTACATTATCTATGAAACTATTTCATTTCATTGCATAAAGTTTTATGCATAAATTGAAAATGTCTCCCTCAATGTATACTTAACACGATAAGTTTCATTTAGCGATTTTGGTGAAATTTTGGCTACACAGATGTATTCAGTTTCAATTGCATCTACTAAGAACAGTTTCAACAATATTGCCCACGTGCCATGTTATAATATAGGGAGGAATATTTTTTGTTCGTCCATTCGTTAGATATGACATTGTTAGGGTAAAATAAACAGTCATTTACCATTTCCCGACGACATAATTGTCATCATTATACTTCGTATATCAAACAAAATTTCCACAATGATATCAGGGGCGGTAATGGTGTTTCCTTAAAATGTTAACTGACATTACTATTTATCTCTGTATTTATTTTTTGATGTGCAATGATCATACTTTATAATCTGTCGAAAATATTATTGTTTCAGGTGACTCATTTAATTAGTATGAATAATTAAAAAATATCATGCCTCATTTGCATATGAAAATAGCCTGATATCACCGCGCGTCACTATCAGTAAAATTTGTTATTACTAAATGATTATATCTGTATAACGGGCACTCGTATGTTTTAGAACTGGTGGAATAGTGACACAATTAGACACTCATTTAATTCCTATAAAGAACATTGTGTGCCTACTGCATGGGTATGTACCTTTAACTCTGTATCATCCCTAAGTAACTGAAATGGATTTTGATAGGTCAATTTTGCAAGCAATCCAACCGTCACAAAATGATTTTCAGATTAGTTCATTTATAAAAAAGGTGTGTTCTTAAAACTATGAAAATGACTTGTAAAACGTGCAGATCCTGATGAGACGGCTCGTCACGAGCCGGCTCATCTGGATCTACACGTTTTGCCAATATACCACTATACAGGCCTGTGGTGTTGAAAAGGTTAAACGATACTGTGACAATTATAATAAAACTTGTATTTACACAAATACTAATACCTTGCATATACTCGCACACAAAAGGTAATGCATACCTTATATACGTCGTATCTTGTGATTATGGCATCAAATAACGTGTAAAGACTGTTTAACAAGTTGACGACCTAAAAAATAGATAATGTACATGAATATTTCAGAATTGTTTCATGTGTGGCTGTGACTGGAGACATAGGGATCATGGGTTTTGTGACCAGTGCAGATCCAGATCAGCCTGTGCATCCGCTCAGTCTGATCGGGATTTGCACTAGTTACCAATTGCGATTCATCAATGAAATACCCGTCATGCTTCTAAAAGGCATCATATATCATTATCAGGCTGCATGAGTGTGCTATTTGATCGGGGCTTACTCTCGTCACAAATCCCATAAGCCCCATTTCTCCAGTGACAGTCACATTTAACTTGTATGTATAATATACGATATATCTCCGTATATTAATTGTATTTCGGTCAATAGTAATAGCCACGAAAATGTTGTGAAACCTTTAACACATACTGGTATGTATATACGCATATCAATGTAATACATTTACAAGATACATGTAATGTTCTAATAACACCTTGAGTTTCTAGTACAATATATATTCCGTAAATATCAATTGATTGATTAAATGCCGTTTTAAGTCCGTTCAACAACAATGTCATACATAGACTAAGAATTGAAGCACAAGTAAAACTGTAAAACAGGACCAACAGTGTCCGAATCAAACAATACTCATATATACCGAAGAGCCGGTGGAGTGAGTACGCACATTTCCACTTTTGCTATCTTGTCCCAGATCTGGTAAAGGCTCCCTTATCACACCATCGTTTTTGCCAATACTACTAACTATGTTTTTCGAAAATTACAATAGTTTCCAGAGTTGACTTTCAATTCAATGCTCATGTGAAATTCAATTCCGCTGTGGATACAATTCCGCATGGACTTTGGATACGTATGTGGAATTCAATTCCGCATGTACTTTGGGTATGTACGTGTAATTCAATTGCGCATTGACTTTGGATATGTATGTGGAATTGAATTACACATGTGCTTTGGATATGTATGTGGAATTGAATTCCGCATGGGCTTTATATATGTATGTGGAATTCAATTCCGCATGTACCTTGTGTATGTATGTGGAATTCTAAATTCCGCATGGACCTTGGGTATGTATGTGTAATTCAATTCCGCATGGACTTTGGATATGTATGTGGAATTCAATTCCCTATGGACCTTGGGTATGTATGTGGAATTCAATTCCGCATGGTCTATGGATATGTATGTGGAATTCAATTCCGCATGGACTTTGAATATGTATGTTAAATTCAATTCCGTATGGGCTTTGGATATGTATGTGGAATTCAATTCCGCTTGGACTTTGGATATGTATGTGGAATTTAATTCCGCATGAGCTTTGGATATGTATGTGGAATTCATTCCGCATGCGCTTTGGATATGTATGTGGAATTCAATTCCGCATGACCTTTGGATATGTATGTGGAATTCAATTCCGCATGCGCTTTGGATATGTATGTGGAATTCAATTCTGCATGCGCTTTGGATATGTATGTGGAATTCAATTCTGCATGAGCTTTGGATATGTATGTGTAATTCATTCCGCATGGGCTTTGGATATGTATCTGAAATTCAATTCCGTAGACGCTTTGGATGTATATGTGGAATTCAATTCCGCTTGCGCTTTGGATATGTATGTGAAATTCAATTCCGCATGGACTTTGGGTATGTATGTTGGAATTAAATCCCGCATGGACTTTGGATATGTATGTGTAATTGAATTCCACATGAGCATTGAATTGAACCGAAACTGTTTCTGCCATGGTTTGCGAAACGAATATCTACGAAAGTACGGCGATCCGATAAGACACGTAATTCCATGGTCAATTCCAAGCACAAGACCAATTATTACCAAACTCCCTATATAAATTGATATTCCATAGTTTTGACTACGTGCCTGGTTTTGTACGTGCCTGGGCAATAGTTCCGCGTGCCTCGTCAATAGTTAAAACTAGTTCATACCTGAAAATTTCATACATTTTTCATGACGTCATGATTTTTGTCGAAGATTAATAAAATTCAACGTAGATCGGTCTGTCGACGCGTCCCGCGCCAAATTCATGTTCATTGTGTCACATACCCTGCTACAGGTCGAGTAATCAAACAGTTATTTCATGGTCATTTCGGGGAACAGTCAAAACATATTGCCCCTCGGTACTGTGGACGACACGATGCACTATTGCCCTCGGCCTTCGGCCTCTGGGCAATAGTGGCTCGGGTCGTTAACAGCACCTAGTGACCGTGAAGTAAATCATGGTAGGTGGTGGGTTGGGGGAGGTGTGTGAGTGTGTGTGTGTGGGGGGGGGGGGGGGCATTCGTACCTCAATTGGCGTGCTGTGTGAGCATATATTTGTAAAACCGCAGATATCCGAGAAGTATATGGTGACATCCTCGAACTGCTCTGCCTTGATAGGTCGCCCACTTTTAAGCTCCTCCGCAACCGTTCTGTAAAACATAGATAAACTGCAGTGGAACCATTATAAATAAGACTCCTTCGGGTTACCAGTGAGGTGAATTAATTTCGATGGGTATCACGGTATATTGTTTAACCTTTTACAACCAATTCAAACGTCACAAAATGATTTTCAGACTAGTCCAATTATGAAAAGTGTGTGATTTTGTTCTTAAACATGTAAAAATTACTTGCAAAAAGTGCAGATCCTGATGAGACGGCTCGTCACGAGCCGGCTCATCTGGATCTACACTTTTTGCCAATACCATTATACAGGCATGTGGTGTTTAACGGGTTAATAATGGTGTCCATGACTGATAAGTGCAAAACACTGTCAAGAGATGTTGATATATTTTAATTACAGAAGTATCATACGATCCTCTTACTTCGATAGCCGCACAGATTCGAGGCCATTTTTATTTTCTCGTTCTATCGCGAGATTTACGGGTTACATCACTTCCATTATACTTGTGTGTTGAACCGAAGCCAGATGAAAGGTTACAACTGCCAAGTTAGAAAAATGTAATTTAAACAGGACTAATACATTACCAAACAATACAACACACCTAAATGTTGTGTTTTCCACTAATCCCATTAACCCCCTCCATTAAAATCCGGATTTCGATAGGAAAACTTACACATAAATGAGTTCGCTTGAACCCGTATGTTGTTTACATGTTTATCAATGGAGGTCACGTAATATTTGTAGGTAGAAAGGCACTAATAATGTAGGAATATGGATTTTCATTTAGTCACCACCTTATCCTATTTTCTTTTAAATTGTCACTTTTAAGTTCGTCCACATCAGTACCATACCTCCATTTATCAGCAGATATATGCAATCTGGTCTCTGTTTTTGTTATTCCCATTGTGGACGAGTATCACATGCAGAAGGGATTGAAATGTCTTACTCCAAAAGTAGACATTACCACTTTAAAAAAGTATTAAAACCAACAAGTTGAAACTTCATATTGTTTAATTTGTTTAATCTACCAAATTATATTTTCCAAGTTGGCAATCGTTTGTCTAATCATTTAAGTTGGAAACAATATGTATTGTGACCCCTGAACGCAATGGTACATAATGCAGACACACTTTGTGGTGTTTTCCAACCGGTCACCTGCACATATGACGTCATAGGGTCAGAGGTCGCGACCTTTCACGGTACGCAGGAGGCTGCCATTTGTAGACGAGCGTGTTTTGAAAGTAAACAATTGCATTTCTCCGTGCTTTTGAAGCCAGTAAACGCAATATACATACAGATAATTGGAATATATTTGCATGTAACTAATAAAAAAGGTTTATACTCTAGTATTTATTACGTATGTTGTTTAATATCGTTAGAGTCTCGAATTATGAGCAGTCCAGGATACATACTTATACCTTTTAAAACCGGACATCATTTAAACACACACGGTGTGTGGTTTTGTGAGGCTTCGGTGTGTAGCCTGTGTATGTAACCCGTAATGACATAAATGGACATGTTGAGCGTTTGAACAGTGTATTCTAACACATGTTTGCAGGAGCGGACGTTTATAATCAATAATTAAACTATTGTTCGTCACTGGAGATGGGAACATGTAATCATTTATTTTCCCCGAAATGCATTATTTCATATAGAACTAACGACTGCATATATTTGATGATTATGCATAATTATTATACTGAAGTTATTACATTATCACAGCCAAAATGGCTGTGATAATGTAATAAATTCAATATAATAAGAAAAAAAAAAAAATATCCTTAGATTTAAAGATTCTCCCTCAATGTATATTTTCCTAGATAAGTATACTTTGCAATGTTGGTGAAATAGGCTACAGGACGGTCAATATACTTCCTGTGATACTGTGGTACAAATACATACTGTGGGCACGTGGTTAGGCAATTATACATACTGTGGTAGCATTCTGTATAAAAGATGCTCTGCTTTCATTTTCTCTGCATCCAGTTCACTTGTCCGCTCTGCCACCAACTCCTCCAAGTGGTTGGCGTACTTCTCCAGCATATGTATCATGTTGTCCATCATAGATAGATTTCTGAAATTACATGTATATTAACTCTTAGACCGCTATCTTAATTGGTTTATTTTGTCTGCTGTTTGTTTTCTATTTTTCCATTTTTATCATCAAAAACATGCTTTGACAGCATTTTAGAAAAATTTACGACATGCTTTGACAGCACTTCAGAATCATTTCCATTGGAAATTATTCTGAAGTGCTGTCAAACCATGTTTTTATTGAGAAATAAGGCAAGATATAAAAGCAACAGCAGCACTTTGGAATAATTTACAACATGCTTTGACAGCACTTCAGAATCATTTCCATTGGAAATGATTCTGAAGTGCTGTTAAACCATGTTTGTATTGAGAAATAAGGCACGGTATAAAAGCAACAGCAGACGACAATTGTTGTGAGTAGCGGTCTAAGGGTTAACAATTTCAACCATGTACATCCTATATTGGCTTTCTCATGCTAACTTTTACACTAGTCCATTAATGACAAATTTAAATGTGGATAAAAGAGTTGATTTATACAGACAAATGCTGCAGACCATGATACGGCTCGTTGGGAGTTGGCTCATCGGGATCTACAGTGTTTGCTCATCCTGAATGTCTTGCCTGTACGACTGAAAGGGTTATATAGAATAGTAGGTTAGTGCCGTGAATGGGAAAAATATATGGCAAGGCTTAGGAAACGGGATGGGCGAGGCTCTGCCGAGCACATCCCGTTTCCGTGCCGCGCCGCCCCAGATATTTTTCCCATTCACGGCACTAACCTACTATTCTATTTATCCCGTCAAAACCTACTAATGGCTTTACAATGCAAGAAAAATAACCCCAGCCACCGCACATATGCATACGCAGTGATTAGGTCGTATTGACAGGATATCAAAAATGTTTCACGGCACCGTGTTTCACGGCACATACGCACTGAGTTGACGGGATAAAATAGTATTTGCTAAATTACTAAATTGATATGATTCATTTAGTGGCTGTACTTTTAGATCGTATGATTGTTTATTCAATAAAAGCCAGAGTGTGGGAGAGCAAGTCCAACGTTGCATCATACTATGAATGCCTGTCTCCAGTCAATGAGAGGCTGATGTACTTGACAAACTCGTTGATCCTTATGCATAATTACATATTAAAGAAAGTCCCCGCCATTCAAATTTGTGATATCCCAAAAAACGATGCAGAACGATTCGGTATGATTTCTCATTACATCACTTCATAATGTACAAGTAGCAGCGTACTATTGATACTAAGGCCATACCATATCTTTTTATGTTAAACGTCCACCCATAGTTGACCAAAACCTAACTACGTATCCGCTAAGAACAGACAAGACCTTGGAAAAAAACGAAGGTAAATTTATGTTAAGCATAAATTTAAATTTCAGCCAGTAAGCTTTAGAAAAAAAAGAAGAAAATACTCTTATTAAACTTATTAAGTGGACATTCATGGACGGATTTAATAATTGGACAAGTCACCCAAACGATTTCCATATTACTTCACCAGTAAATACTGCAAACTAGCATACACATTGTGTTTGTTTTTAAACAGAACCATTTTCAAAACCTACCCGCACGCGGACGCTTAACAGAGAAAGAACTTGCTATGGTCTAAACGAAATAACGTATTACTGTGGATTTATTCTGTTTAACGTCTTTAGCACCCTGCCCGCGGTGGGTCGTGCTGCAGGCTCCTCGCTCCAGCCGTCCTCCATCAGTGACATCAGCTCCGTATACTGATGGAGCTGTAGTGCTATCATTGGCCTGAACACTTTACCGCCTGGCACGGGATGCTTCACCTTCTCCACAATCTCTATATACATGATATATATAAATAGTATTGCATGTGTATATACTATACTCATACTATAGTAGATGTATTGTGTAATTACATTGGGTTTAACTTTCTCAACCTGGGTTGATATATCTGTAGTGCTATCATTGGCCTGAACACTTTACCGCCTGGCACGGGGTGCTTCACCTTCTCCACAATCTCTATATGCGTGAATATAAATAGTATTGCATGTGTATATACTATACTCATACTATAGTAGATGTATTGTGTAATTACATTGGGTTTAACTTTCTCAACCTGGGTTGATATATCTGTAGTGCTATCATTGGCCTGAACACTTTACCGCCTGGCACGGGGTGCTTCACCTTCTCCACAATCTCTATATGCGTGATATATATAAATAGTATTGCATGTGTATATACTATACTCATACTATAGTAGATGTATTGTGTAATTACATTGGGTTTAACTTTCTCAACCTGGGTTGATATATCTGTAGTGCTATCATTGGCCTGAACACTTTACAGCCTGGCACGGGGTGCTTCACCTTCTCCACAATCTCTATATGCGTGATAAATTGGACTTATGGGCTTTTCAGACCAGTGTAGCTTTTGATCAAATATCGCACTCATGTAGCCTGATAGCGATCTGAATTGCTTATTAGAAGTATGACGGGTGTTCCATTGATGGAATGGCGAACAGTGCATATCCTGATCAGACTGTGCGGATGCACAGGCTGATTAGGATATACACGAGTCGCAAAACCCATAAACCCCATTTCTCCAGTCACAGTCACGTATAGAGAAATAGCATTACATCTGTATATACTATACTCATACTAGTAGGTGTATTGTATACGTACAGTGAACTTAACTTTCTGAACCTGGATTGAAATCTTTAATTGCTCTGTAGTGGTCAATAAAGTGTTCCGAATGATAGCGTTGTTGTTGCTGTTGGTTACTCATGTTAACAGTTTAAATTCATTTAACATAACCAAACTAAACTATATAATGGATATTTCTTTATAAATGTGAAATAGTAAGATTCATGTGACAACAAATAATTAAAAAAAAATACATATACAGTGTATGTTTACATTACACTAATACAATGATAACATGACATAAACACCACCGAAATACGAGACACGCCGTGATAAAGTCAAAATTATTCCGCATGTACTCTGAAGTTTTTTTTCTCAACTTGTGACGCCATTTACGGAAAATATTGTAAATTTTGTAAACGTATTTCATGAAATTAGGTAGATGTCCGAAGGTACAAAATCACATGGCGTGTCTCATATATGTGCAGCGACCGTAATAACAGCTTCTCAGTTGAATATGCATTAAATCAGTACATTACCATGTGGTACCAGGAATGGGTATTCTGTATACGGTCCTGACCGAGTGAAGATTTCCTTAAGGATTATGCTTAAGGCAAATATGTCCGCTTTCTGTACTTCAATGTCTGTGCTCGCCCGTAAGCATTCTGGGGCCAGCCACAACATTTCTGGTAAAGATGAATGGAAAATACAGTATTATGCAAATGTCACTATATTTACAACCACATATTAGTTATGCCGCTTTAATTTGAATATTCTCATATACAATGTGTCAAATATGTGTCATTCCATAAGATAATGGGTTAAACCACATTTAAAACATTTACATAAACTTTACTATTTACGTCACAGTTACGTAAGCATGGCGGTACACAAGGTACAAGCTGGTACATGACAGTTTTTATAGAACTCATGTCGTTTTGCCACTTTGGCAATGTTTTCACAGAGTAAGCATGGGACCGCTGGGTGACAAAATATACCTAATGCATGCTCCAGATAAGGAATTAGTAATTGAGTATTTTCACTCCATCATTTCTGAAGCAATTGGGTATTTCAAAATTTTAATTGGGTAAAATAAAATCACACTACTGTTCACACATCAGCAGACAGCAATTATTGAATAGTTTGCTTCGAAATGAAAACATGTCTTGGCATTTCATTAGAATTGTCTCCTTGGAGACAATTCTAATGAAATACCAAGATGTGTTTTCATGGAAAATAAGAAAAATATGCTATATTTGTGGTCTGTCTATTGTTTTCTGCAGCATGATAAAGGTACCACAAAATTGTAATTGCTTTTTGATACTCGCTAGTTCTGATTTCAATTGGGTTTTTGGAAATTTTAATTGGGTATTTAAGCAAATACGCAGCTTATCTGGAGCACTGCCTAATGAAATTTCTGACAATTCCATATCCTCATCATCTGTCCGTAGTCCGTACTCACGCCGTATGCTTATGGTATGGTAATCCTTTTGCTAAGAGAACATCCATCTCTGGTTGAATGCCGAAAACGTAATCCCAGTAGCCGATTTCACCAATATTGCAAAGTATACTTTTCTAGCAAAGTATACGTTGAGGGAGTAATCATTTTTTATTTTTCCTGAATGCATTATTTCATATAGAACTAACGACTGCATATATTTGATGATTAAAAGTATGCAGAATTATTATGCTGAATTTATTACATTATCACAGCCAAAATGGCTGTGATAATGTAATAAATTCAGTGTAATAAAAATTAATAAATGTGTCCTTAAATTGAAAATTTCTCCCTTAAAGTATACTTTGCTAGATAAGTATACTTTGCAATGTTGGTGAAATGGGCTACAGATCATACTGCGATGATGTGCATGCTAATCTTGGACTACATGTACGCTAGTACCTTACGTCTTGAAAATGTATAATTCAGCAGCGCTCCAGATAAGGTGCGTATTGTCGTATGTTAAGCACTTACTTTAGCAGAATACGCATTGATTTATCAAAAGTGGGAGGAGTAGAAATACTCGCAGCAATGCGAAAATACGCATTGATTTTCAAATCGAGTAGTGAAAATACTGTAATAAGTTGAAAATTTACTTTTTGCATCTCAAATAAGGGAATTTTTAATATTTGTTTTATCATTTATTCCCTATTTAATAAGGAAGAACATAAATCATACATCTGCAATAGTAACAAACGGATTGATTTGAAATCTGGGAGTATACTACTCTGTTAACACGAAATTTATCTGAAGCCCTGGGGGCCGTTTCACTAAACTTCGTACGACTAAAATGTTCGCAAGTGCAACATTATAATAGTCTGTATATTTCACATTAACACTGTTTTCATGTAAATAATTATTGGATTTACATTTATTGAGCATAGGCTGCATATGCAGCATATGCTGTGATAATGTAATAAATTCAGTATAATAAAAATTAATAAATTTATCATAAAATTGAAAATTTCTCCCTCAAAGTATACTTTGCTACTAAAGTATACTTTGCAATGTTGATGAAATAGGCTACTGGTATATACTTAATATAAGCTTACTATCGCAGGGAGGTTCGGCGTTTTCCATGGCAGCTAACACCTTTTCTCGGTCCCGTATTTTTGGTACGCCGAAGTCCGTAAGTTTACACGTCCACCTGCCATCCACAACACAGTTGGTACTTCTGAGGTTACCATGGTAATGGACGGAACTTTTGTGGATATATTCCAAGCCCTGAAAGGAAAGCAACATCCGGAGCTAACAGATCATTTGATCATTTGCCATATCAATACTATGAAAAACGTTATAGGGTTAACTGTATTGTAATTTTGAAATTTGCTGCGTATATCAGAAAATGATAGGTCGGAAAATCTGTTTAATGGCGACGCGCTGGCGGAGCCATTAAACATGTTTTCCGACATTCCAAAATTACAATACAGTTAACCTATTTCTAATGCACTCCTTTACTGTTTTGCGAACTGTATCGAGTCTCGTTGGAAAATCGTACCGGTATGCAAGCTGGTTCAGCAGGTCATACCGGACGGATCACACAAATAATATTTTCTACGAAGAAAATAGTTCCAACACAATTATTTACAAGTCATTAGTTTTCAATATTAAAAGCAATAAATTCGTCGTTAGAATTAAAATTGCCTTATTTACTACTTTGCGCATTTAATGTCACTCCAGTGAGATCTCTTGGCAACAATATTTCAATGGCGGCCACCTGTCAAGCTTCCCTGATGTTGATACATATTGTGATAACTCGTCTAATTATTCGTGATATACTACCATTTGCCAGACAATTGCCACACTACTGTAAACATGATTACATTGTGCATTAATACAATCATCGAAAGGGTATCTACTGTAATCGTCTTACTCACCGGCGGCACATATTTGCGGTATGCGAAACAATGTAAACAAATATTTGTATTGCTCTTTGACTCAATTTTAGAAACTGCTTTGTCGTTATACAGTGGTACCTCTGTAAACCGGACACCCTGGGAGGTCCACAGGATGTCCGGTTTAGAGGGATTCCACTGTTATAAACACACGATTTTTGTCATCTTTGGTCATGAACAGACAGGACAATGATACCGATCGAAATTAAGCACAATGGGGTCCCCAGGTTTTAGGTCTAGAGGTGTTCCACTGCAGAACATTCGTTACCTTAGCGACGTCGTGGCTGAGCGCGAACATGAACATCTTGTCGAGCTTTATGTTCTGGTTCCAGATGATGTCCTGCAGGCTGCCTTTTGCTCCGTATTCCCACAGTAGTATCGCCAGGATAGGGTCCAGGCAGGCCCCCACAAACGCACACACGTTCTGGTTCTTCATCTCCATCAGCTGAGAAAATAGAGAATAGCAGGGTGGTGTGCTTTAAAGGTACATACCCACTCAGACGGTACAACATGTTCTTTATAGAGTAGTGTATAATTGTGCCACTATTCCACCAGTTTTAAAAATTACCTTGCCAGCGGCTAGGTGCATAAACTGTGCGTGACTCGTTTCATAACTCTCATATCAAGTGGGAACTCGTTTGAGATTGTGAAACAGAAACCATACGCCTAAAGGAGACTGTCAGACTTTTTATACCCAAACCGTATACCCAAACAAGACATTAAGACATATTATGAAACAGAAGCCGTATAACCAAAGAAGACTTTACGACATATTGTGAACATAAACCATATGACTGTTATGAAGTAGAAACTGTATACTAGTACCTAAATGAGACCGAAGAGCAAATGTAAACTAAAATACAATCAATTTGTACCATATAAGCAGTCAAGCGTACAACAGTAATCGGAGAGTCTGCAACAGGTAAGTACCGTGCACTCCAGGAATGTAAATGATTACTTACTATTATAGCAGGCAAACTTGCGCTAATTTTATGTTGCCATGTATTTTGATCCACTATGCTTACTGATAAACCAAAATGCACCAAAGATATAACAATGTAAGCCCGATAGAATTGCGGGCAGATCCGGGTCTATGGGATCCGTGATTTAGTATTGGAATTCAGAATTAGTTATAAATTAACTGGATATATTAAGTATGGACTGTCTACGCTTCTTTCTTCTAATGTACCTCTCGTAACCGAAGGCTTATGTCCGTTATCATTTCTATAATGTCACCATGTGATTCCGTATATCGTCTCACATGTATTTGCCTATCTATCTCATAAACATTTCTTAAATGTGAAATTGTGCTACGTGTATGGTATACTAAATCATGAAAAAGAAACAATAATAGTTTCAGAAGCACGTCGTAAATCAAGCAGGGGCGGATCCAGCATTTGGGGAACGGGGTTGTTGTCAAGTTGCCAAGGTAACTCTTGCAATGTACTCCCGTATCGTTCGTAGCTAGCTACTGACGGTACGGGCGTAATTGCAAGAGTTACCGTTCGCAAATAGGGTTTTTTCCTATCTTCGAGCTCTTCGAAATGCACTTTCCTGTGTTGTACGGCATTTAAATTCAGACTCCAACTGATTGTGAACTGTGATCTATGTAAACTCCGCGGCTGAACGGGGGGAGGGGGAGGGGGGGATCAGATCCGCCCCTGTCAAGGAGAATCGTATAAATTAGTGTAAAGTCGTCTCAGATGTCATAACAAGCGCCATCGCGACATATTTATGATGACTTACCTGGTTAAGCTCTTGTATAACATCGTTAGTGATGTTTAGGTTCGTGATCTCGGCTGTTTTAACCGATGTCAGGTTTCCTTTAAAGGGTAAAAACCAGAAACACGTAAGTATAGAGTTTGACATTTGTATAATATTGCAGTTAGGTGATGGACACAATATTTGTCGTATTTATTTCACGAAATAAAGTAAGTTAACAACGAAATAAGTGAACACCTGTATCATTGAGATGGTCCAAATGATCACAGCAGATGATATGGGACAATGTGTAACGCTATATTGGATATGTGGTCAATTATGTTTCCAATATCAAGGGCTTCACGGCAGTGCAATCAGTATTCAACATTTTAGCACGAATTCTAAAAGAGGCATGTCATGAAACAGTTTTGTCTTTATAAGAAACAAGCAAAGTGAACTGTTATAACAAGTGGTGCTATGCCGTAAATGGATATTGGTTAACATGATGACTATACACAGACGAATGGTAAATATAACCGAAAATACTTGATTATATCTGATAGTCCAATAAAATAAACACTTTAGCTGAAACGAATTTACTGTATGACACGGTAATGCAAATTACATGACCGTTGTAAACTTGAAGCATATTTTATCCCGTCAACACAGTGCGTATGTGCCGTGAAACACGGTGCTGTGAAACATTTTTGATATCATGTAAATACGACCTAATCACTGCGTATGAATATGTGCGGTGACTAGGGTTATTTTTTTTGTTGCATTTTAAAGCCATTTGTAGGTGTAGACGGGATAAATAGAATAGCAGGTTAGTGCCGTGAATGAGGAAAATATCTGGCGCGGCACGGAAACGGGATGTGCTCGGCATAGCCTCGCCCATCCCGTTTCCTAAGCCTTGCCAGATATTTTTTCCCACTCACGGCACTAACCTACTATTCTCTATTTCTATTACCAATTTCATAATTATCGTTGTATTAGAGTATAATAAATATAGTCAATAGTGTACCTCTCACAAAAGCAACAGATCCAAACATGGAAGAGGGGTCTAGTGATTTCTGGTGTACGAACTCCGGAGAATTGTCATTTGCACGTTTCTTGCGCAGGTCCGGAGTTACGTTGTAACGGCTTTTTAACTGATTTTTCCGGTTGGCTTTGGAGGATGGTTTCCGTCTTGACAGGTTTCTGAAGCTTGCCTATATATAGAGAATACTAGTGCAATGCTCCAGATAAGCCTTGTGTTTAAAGAGTGTTATACCCCCCAGATTTCGAATTCAATGCGTGTTTTACTTTTACAAATGTATTATTGTTCTTCCTCATTAAATATGGAACAAAATATTTAATGATAACAAATAAAACAACTTTAACAAATCGCTTATTTGAGCTGCAAAAAGCTTTTTGAAGTTAAACTAAGTGAATTTTCAACTTGAAAATCAATGCGTATTTTCACATTGCTGTGAGTATTTTGTACTCCCACTTTTGATAATAAATGCATATTCTGCTAAAATAAGTGCGTAAAATACGCCAATACGCACCTTATCTGGAGCTCTGCTAGTGTATTTTCATATCATGTTTGACATCGCTTGAAAACGTGCAGAAATTCAGAATCGAGCATGATAAACGTGATATCCAAAGACACTAGAGCATGGCACTACATTTACCAGATACAAATTTATACTACACGATAAACAAAGCTCGTTGCCTGATAAATATATATATCATTATTTCGTCGAGATTTATATGCCATAGAATAGTATGACACCAGGGGCGGATCCAGCATTTGGGGAACTGGGGGGGGGGGGTGTTGTCTAGTTGCAAGAGGTACCGTTCGCAACTAGCGGGTTTTCCTATTTTCGAGCTCTTCGATATGCACTTCCATGTGTTTTACGGCAATTCAGACTCCAACTGGTGGTAAACTGTGATCTATGTAAACTCCGTGGCTGAACGGGGGGCGGGGGGGGGGGGGGGGCGTATTGCAACCCCGAAAACCCTCTCCACATCCGCCCCTGGACACACTAGCACATCTTAGTATGCATATTTTCGAACGTATGTAAACTTGCAAAATATTAAATGTCTGTTTGGTCTTGTCGACAACGTCATAAATGTACCGTTCATAGAGTATCCCTATTTTCCTTATATCCTTTCGAAAGTATATGTTGTTACCACTCATTTGAACCGTCTCAACGAGACGGTTCAAATGAGTGGTAACAACATATACCTGTATCGATGAATGAACAAAATAATGAGATTTTTTCAACAAAAATTATCGTATCCTCAGACTGAAATGGGTTAATAAGGTGACGAACTACAGAAACTACTCACTCTGATACTGCCAGTAATCCAGGCGGTGACAAAGTCAATGTCTTCAAACTTCACCTGCCATAACATGCTCTGTAGGAATTGCTGTCTCCGATATCGCCTGTGAAACACATGTAATAAATGTAGCAAGTTTAGCAAAAGTGAATGCATATCATATCATACACTGATGACAGACACGTTTAGCAGATGTAATGGACAACCCATGTTTTTGTTCACGTTTAAAGACAGCTGAACTTAGTAACATTCACATATGGAACGAGTATGGACATACCATAGTTAACTGTACAAGCAGTGTATGTGCTATCCAAGTTTATTCATAATATCGTAGCTGTTCTTCGAAACCATCGTAACTAATTTTCTGCGCCAAAAGTATTATGCGATAAACATTTAGTTCACACTATATACATATATTTATTTTCAATTAAATAATATTGAAAGTTATGTTAAACTTTGGAAATGTGTTCCTGTTCTATATTGTCTGAGTTTGTTTTTCTTATGGAGATATCTCTGCATTTCATATTGACATCGCATTACCGAATGAAACGCTCAATACATCGTTCAAAACGTAGTAACTATATGCCTTTTCATTTTACATAGCACGGTTTGGTTAGTGCTATGTAAAATGAAAATGCATATAGTTACTAAGTTTTGAACGATGTATTGAGCGTTACATTCGGTATCCCATTGGAGGTCATTGTAATTATAATGAAACATTGTTGATTTCAGACTTTTGAACATAAATACATGTCAAACTATTTCCCGGATACTATTGTCACAAAATGGTATCATTGTTGATGAATGTGCCGTCTCATCAGGCTTTCGATTGGACATTCAACCATGCCATTTTGATATACATTATCAAAGTTAAACTTATAAAATTCAATATACGGAGACAAATGCGAAATGGGCAAAAGTGGTATGTCACTTTTTAAGCGAACACAACTGATCCGCGGTAATCGCAAGCTGTAACGGAGTACTTGGTGAGCCATGAGACAGACGAGTTGCGGCCAGTAACTTTGCACAACTCCCGTACCATCCGTTACTGCCCGTAACTAGAGATCGACCTACCTGAGCATAAAGTGAACGACAATGGCGAGGATTATGACGACGGTCGCAGATATAGAGGCGCCGATAATCGTGCCTTTGTAGTTCTCCGCTGCAATAGGTTAGAACACACCAAATAGTTTTACTGTACAATTTAACCGAATCCCATCCAGTAAGGCCAGTCTGTCCTACTATTCTGTGGGATCTACTTGTACATGACATGCAGCCAGTATGTACTGGTTCTGCATGACTTAAATAATAAGTTCACTTACTCCTAAGAAAGAAAAATCCAACATCGTAATGTCCCCCAATATTGTTTACATTTCTTTTGGCCACGGAAACTCGGACGTGACCAACAGGTTCAGTGTTTTATTTTAAATGCTACGAATATGCTGAAACTGGTGTTAAAAGCACCCCAAAATGTTCCCCAAGTGAAATTGGGTAGTAATGGATCAATATTTGCAAGCAAACTGTGTCTATGACCTCAAAACGCCCGCACTGTTGTTTATACTGGACTATTTTTGCGGCCTTAAGCGATTGGAACCAAGCGATCACAATGACAATTAATAGTGGGCGTGGCGAATGATTCTCGATGAACCACACAGCTAGTATTCTAATGCTTAGACATGCAACTTATATCAATGTACTAAATGTTTAATAATGATGCTTACTGAACAACAAACCTATTATTCTAACATTTCTGTCTAGGGTCTTTATCAATAAAGTATTAGTGATGCTTAATGAACAGCAGAATACGCATTAATCCAACGTTTCGACCTAAGGTCTTTATCGGTAAATTTAGTTGCTTGATAAAGGTCAAATATTATGCCAAAACCTTGGAATAGTCGGTTTATAGTCCATTAACTGTGCATGCTGGGAAACTTGAGTGCTATAAATAGTTCAACACGAGCGGACAAACATTCATCATATTTTCTTGTATTTCTCCCCGTAAATATCATGAATATGTCTTGGAATTTCATTAGAATTGAGTCCTGAGGACTCAATTTTAATGAAATTTCAAGACATATTTACAGAGAGAAATAAAACATATACCCCTAATTCGTTTGGCGGATATTTTCACCGCTAGCATGCAAAGAGTTAAGCATCAATCAGCATATCATATCCACGCATAACGTTTATTAATAGTGGACAATAGTACGAATGAACGTAGTATAGTGAAAATAGTATGCATATGGAACTGTATAGTCTTGGAGACCGAAGAGCACAGGTACAAATATAAAGATTTATGACCATAGAAAATAAGCAAGATTAGTAAAAACACATGCAATTTACCATATTCCTTAACACATTTCTCGCCGTCAAACCCACACTCCGGTCTGTCCAACGGCGGCTTGGCATTGCGTGTCGGCCAGCGGCCTTTGTTCGTGAATTCATAATCATAATCCTATAATAGACATAGGGAATAGCATCACGATATCCAGTTTAATTAGCAAGGCTATGGAATGCATGTTAGAAATTCCGATGCTCGCCGTTAAAATCCTACCGTTTCCGGGCCGAACCTGGTTATCTTAGAATAAGCAGAATAAGCAAATGTATAGTACGTTTTCTGCCTATTAGCTACTAAAACAGACTTGTATAGATCCAGCATTACATAATTGAGACCTTAACCCTTTCCCTGATAGAAACGACTTTTCACGCCTCTGCAGAAGATGTCTTTAGAAAACATTGTGGGAAAAGGAGAAATTGCTTGTAGCAAGCAATTTCTCCTTTTCCCACAATGTTTTCTACTCTATCAGATGATTTAACCATCATTTGACCCAGCATTTGATTCTTTTATTCAGATGTTGTCGATTTGGAAGAGTCGAAATATCGCAAAACAGGGAAAGGGTTAAAAAGATTTCTTGTAATAATATACTGCAGTGTGTGGTATTTGGTTGTGTCAAATGTACATAAAACTAACGTGTGCAGTGCTGATGCTCAGAAACAACTGTAGCAAGCGACTTTAATATTACATTTATGAAATTCGTTGACTGTTTTCATAAGAACCTACGAATATTTGAGTTTCTATTGAATCGGTGAAGTTTATAGGGTTAACTGTATAACAGCGGAGCCATTAAACATGTTTTCCGACCTATCATTTTCTGATATACGCCGCAAATTTGAAAATTACAATGCGGTTAACCTATTTATAATGCACTCCTGTACTACTGGCGCAGGAATACATATTTAAATAATTTGCGACCGTTCACCAACAATGATATACCTGTAATACGACCATCAGTCAATCAGACTGCGTGATATTTACAGAGTGCATTAGAAAACTCATTTAATAAATATCACAATAAATCATCACGCATGTGAGATCGTGCATGTAATATGAACGTACATATTCGAACTTCATGGAGCGATTCATCTTGAACTCGAAACTGAACAGTTTGTAGAAGGTTCCGTTTGCCCTCATGTCCAGTACCTGGTAGTTGAGAACCCGGTCTCTGGAAGGCTCGTTGAATACAATGTCTCCGGTAAAACCTGGCAACAGTGTACACTTGTACAGTTACGAACACAATTAAATTACATACTGACATATTGGAGACATGTGTTATACACATACTAGCCATGCACAACATTGAGCTACATGTCAGGTATGTACACGATGTCAGAAGTCCAACGAAATAAATAAACATTAACATTATACCTGGGGCACGTTTCACTATTCTTCGTACGACTAAGAATTGCATACGATTTAGTGCGACATTTAATGTTATGATAAGAGGTGTTCACAAATACTGAAATGTACATGTGGTTGGGAAAGGGCAGTATTAAGGAATCATGTTAATGTGTGAAAAACGTTCACAAAATTGTTCGTACAAACTGTTATATCATACGAAATTTAGTGAAAGAGGTCCCAGAAACCCAGTAGTACATGTATATGGAAACGTGTCCGATTATAAACAAATACGCATTGTAAATGTTACTGAGACATATGACTATGTCTGTAGGTACATTGTACATGCAAATGTTACTGAGACATATGACTATGTCTGTAGGTACATTGTACATGCAAATACTGAGACATATGACTATGTCTGTAGGTACATTGTACATGCAAATGTTACTGAGACATATGACTATGTCTGTAGGTACATTGTACATGCAAATGAAAAAGGAAGGAAATCACACATTGCTACTAACAAAGACATTAGCATTGAATAAACTAAATTAGCATAGTACAACATATAAGTTAACCAGAAATAATAGTCCATGTGATAGCACATGTATGTCTATGTCATATGATGGTATGTTTATGTCATATGATAGTACGTTTATTCCATTGTCATATGGCTAGGTTGGCGCTAAGCTTTTGAAATTAATAACCAAACATATTATACAGCATGAGTGCTTGCTTCGTATAAGTATACGTTAGACACCAAACACAAATAATAATGAGAAGTGTGTCAATGGGACACGTATAATCCCACTGGCAGCGTGCGTACATGTATGTTATTGATCGTCTGTCATAACTGTAGAGACAGTTCCTTTAATGTCAAATGGATATTCAAAATTTCCACTGAATAGTAGCTAAGTCGATGTGTAAGTCAGTTACTGCCATAATCGAGATGTTCATGCGTGTAAACAACCTACATGTGCAGCACATGTAGGTTGTTTAAACGCATGAACATATCGGTTAGGTCAGTAACTATTACTGAACTCATAACGCAAAAAATGACAATACAATTTTACACTTACTCCAAAATTTGTAAATACATGTACATACAATGTAGTACTTTTTCGAATAATTTCTGAATTGCTTAATAGCCAAAATGTTCATTTCTGAAATATTAGTAGCCAAATGCCAACTGGCTACTGCGGCTACCAGTAGCGCTAACCTAGTATGGTGGTATACTTATGCCATATGATGATAAGTTTATGCCATATTATGGTGTGTATATAGAAGATATTCCATCGTACATTTTGAATAGCGGGACATAATACACGAGTGTGCGTCGGCTTCCGCGTAAGCAACGAGTGAGCGTAGCGAACGAGTTGCTTGCACGGACGCCGACGGTCACGAGTGTATTATTTTTGAGATTATAATCAATGAATTGTGATGTGCGCATGAATAGTTATACAATGACGTGTTTTCCCGCGTTTTAACGTTGCGTTGTGTGACATCAAATGTGACGTCGTGTAAATGGAAATCCAAATTACGCAGCTGTTTCTATGAACCAGATATAATTGAGTGCATGTTTGGAATGTGTTCAATCACATTAACATTCCACATTAGTCCAGACCCTTTCAAAATTTTCAAATCACTTTGATTGTAGTAACAATTAAACATTTTGCATGGTAGCTCGTGGTTTCCAAGAAAACAGGCGCTCAATTACGGGTGTTTTCTTCACGGTGTATTATTTGTAAGGAGTTGATTACGGGTTTTCTCTCACAGCGAAACCCGTGCAAATAATGTGCAAGAGTGTAATAAATGCCAGTATATACCAGTATACTTCTCGGCGGGCGCCTGTGGTACCATCTTATACAGCAACTCGCCGTCTCTAGGGTTACCGCCATGTGACAACGTGTGATTCACGGCGCGTGCCCAGATCATTGTCGCATCAAACAGGTAGGGGGCATAAGCATCAGACTGTAAATCACAGTGAACATTAACCCTTTCACCCCTGGAATGGATTGTGATATGTTAATTTTGCAACAAATCCAATCGTCACAAAATGATTTTCAGACTAGTCCATTTATGAGCCTGCATTTATGAGTCGTCACGAGCCGGCTCATCTGAATCTTCACTTTTTGCCAATACGACTATACAGACCTGTGGTCTGAAAGGGTTATTTCTAAGTACAGATCGGAAAATGATGTATAAACGAAATAGGAACAAATCCGGCAGTATATAACAAGTCACATGTTTACAATACTTGTGTTTATGTGGTGGTGGTGGGTTGTTGGGGCCATACTTATATAACTGACTGTAAATGATATATACTTGTTGGGATGGGGGTACATGTAACAAGAAACTACATCAGGGGCGGATCTGGAGGGGGGCCGAGGTTGCACCCCCTCCAGTCTGAATTTAAATGCCGTAAAACACTGGAAAGTGAATTTCTGGACATCTAGATTTCAAAATTTGTCCTGAGGGGCATGCCCCCGGACCCCCCCCCCCCACACTAGCATACTCGCTACACTCCGAGGAGCTCGAAAATAGGACAAACCCCCAGTTCCCCAAATGCTGGATCCGCCCCTGTACATAATTTAATGAATATGTTTAATGTCCATAAAATCAAGAGCATCGTTATCAGAACATATAAAACAAAAAATACATGGACGCACCTTCGTGCACGAGGACGTTTATGTTAGTGCATAGTATATTTTAAGTGTGTGCACTTTGCAGCTCAGGTTAGTGCACGGTGATGTTTACTATTAGGGCACGACTAGTGCACATATCGTGCACATCACGTGTACTGGGCTGTTACATTTAGCTCAAGCGTCTTTTTGGTAATGGGTAGAGTAACCTTTCATCAAGGGAAGTAATTCTGCTTATTCCGTAATTTGTTATTTTAACAATAGGTGGGCATATGCATCTCTCAGTAGCCGATTTCATCAAACTTGCCAAGTATACTTATCTAGCAAAGTATACTTTGAGGGAGCAATCATTTATTTTTCCTGAAATGCATTATTTCATATAGAACTAGCAACTGCATATATTTGATGATTAAAAGTATGCAAAATTATTATACTGAATTTATTACATTATCACAGCCAAATTGGCTGTGATAATGTAATAAATTCAGTATAATAAAAATTCATAAATTTATCATAAAATTTAAAATTTCTCCCTCAAAGTATACTTTGCTAGGAAAGTATACTTTGCAATGTTGCTGAAATAGGCTACAGATACTCGAACTATTGTAACATACCACGGTGCCGTTGGGCAGGTTGTCCCAGTAAGGAGTGTTGTGAGAGGCAGCAGTTTGTGTCCACATGTGGAAGTTCTTGTATTGACTCTTCTTCAAAGGATCAGCGATAATCTGAAAATTATAGTGGAGCCTCTCTAAACCGGACACCAAGAAAACATTATCATTATCTTATTTTTGATGAGTTTATCTCAGGTGATAACGTCTGTTCGTGATCGCATAGCACACAACTATGGCTCAGAACGATGAAATGCCTGATTTACAGTGAAACCTCTCTAAGCCGGACATCAAGGTATACAACTAGCATTCGCCACTATTGTAAGAAAATCCCACACGAAGTCGTATTTTCTACTCACCTATGCAACGTGTTACGGCGTGTGGAAACCGCTGTTTGGGGAGGGTTTTCGGCATAAGATTTTACATTAACATAAATCTCAAAGATTTCGACTGTAAACTGTACAAAAGATACGCCACTCTAACCTAAATTCGCTTTTTAAAATCTTTTTTAAAATCAAGCACATTCATTTCCTCATTTATATCAATGAATATTATCCGCCATCTCTGAAAATAGTTCAAACACGTGCACGCCGTGGTTCGGTTGGTTACTGGAGACTGACGTCATGTTCCATTAGCCAACCAAACCACGTGAGCCCACACCTGTACATGATCACTACTGTAAGGTAATATCATCTATATTGTTAATACACCACAATAATTACTCGAACTATATATCAGAGACATGCAACAAGATCATATCACACAACTAACACAGTGGAACCTCTCTAAACCGGATACCCTGGGAGGTCCCCAGGGTATCCGTTTAGAGAGGCTGCACTGTCAATCAGACATATGGGCACCGCAAAGCAGTTATATGTGGTTTACGATCATGGACAGACGTTATCAACGGTGAGAGAGGAATATAAACACTGACGAAATCATTCAGCGTTGACTTAATTAATGTGAACATGAATTCCGTAACAGCCACCTTTTTGCACAATATGAAGGAACTGTCAGACAGCGGGGACATAAACAACATCACGTGTGCAGCCGCCGTTCATTTACATACACGCCAAGTGGTTTACAACGTGACTGGAAAGAATGTACACACTGGAAGAGAATAATTGAAGAAGTGGAAGAAGAGGCTAAATTCGTCATAGACTGCATTAGTCCACTGAGCCTGCTTACTGTCTGTTTCACAAAACCTGCCCACATTTTACGGCTACATAAACAATATTAAATTTTATCAAAATTTAAGAATGAGCCTTCTCTTTATTTCATGAAATTCGATCTAATATGGAGTTTATTGCGAGATTCCCCATGTTAAAACTGAGAAGATGTCTATGTGGATTTAACATGGGGACATTCTTCTAATGTAATAAATAGTGGACGGATATTCAAAATTTAACTTTTGTTTTCATCATTTCCAAGTTATCTAGACAGGTTAGGTTGCCAATTTTCATTATTTTTTTTATTTATTTGTTACTCCTACTCAGCTCCTTCAGGTCCTTTTCCCCCATGTTAAGCTCTCATTGACACATACATTTTTCGTAATAAAAGCAATATTTGACCGTATTTGATGAAATAAAAAGAAGGCTCATTCTTATTTTTTTATAAAATTTACTCGTTGAAGACAAGTACCAGAATACCTTCATTGTTACATGTATATAATTCCAGCACAACAATATGTACACAACATTTGATTGGTCCGTAGCAAGTCTCCGTCCAAAATTTATATCCCAGTAAACTCCCATGCCGAACTACTTTCCGTAACCGTCAGGCGCAGTTAAAATAATTATTAAGAAAACGGAAAATAAACACATTTTCTTGATGAATTTATTTAAAATGCTGGAATTATAAGGAATGAATGGCCTTTTTGTGGAATTGATCGGGGATATAAACTTGGAAAAGTCGCGGGAATACAGGACGAGGCCAATGAATGGCCTTTTTGTGGAATTTATCGGGGATATAAACTTGGAAAAGTCGCGGGAATACTGGACGAGGCCTTCCGGCCTTCGTCCAGTATTCCCGCGACTTTTCCAAGTTTATTCCCCGATAAATTCCACAAAAAGGCCATTCATTTCTATAGTATATACATTTATTACAAGCGTAGTTTTGAAGTTGTGTTATTTGTGTCAGTGGGTCGTATATGTAAAGTCAGTCACAGTCCTTAACCCTTCCTACGCTGTTGACGGAAAATGCCATCTGCTGTTTTTCATTTTTACTTTAATTCTTAACAAAAAACTGGTGGTGACAGCACATGAGAATCGTCTCCAATGGAGAGAAAAACCAGGTTTTTGTCGAGAAATATTGAAAATAAAACATTTCCGGCAGACGACAACATTTAATTCAGCGTAGTAAGTGTTAATACAAACTCCTCCTAGTACCGGCTTAAACGAAATTAAAAGTAACACGAGTAATACCAAAATATGCGAAATTTGCGCCCCTATCGAATTGACCATGTTTGCGTCCGGTAATCCATGGTTATAATCATTGTACATGTTTGAATAGCGTGAAATAATACAAGAGTGTACATACACACGTTTCAAACTATTCACACACATACAATGAAATATCCTATTTATTGCATTCCTGAACAACATTTTTTAACAAAAATGCGTTTTATAATGTTTCGGGGGCGTTCGCATCTGCGTATGTATTTTTGTGGGGGTGTGGGGGGGGGGGGGGTGGTGATTTTATAACGACTGAGGAAGAGTGCACGCGGGTGATTACGGGTGTTCTCTCCACGGTGCAGTATTTGTAAGATGACATTACGGGTTTTCTCTCACATTTAAAACCATGCACATAAAAGCTTGAAATGTCATCAATGATTAGACTAAATTGTGGAAGTGTGGGTAATGATAAGTACCTAGATTTCACAAAAATGTCCTTAGGTAATTTGTCTCCGCCATCGGCCCAAAATGCGACAGATTCCTTTAGTAGTTACCTGGTGCGCATTTCACTAAACTTCGTACGACAAAAATGTTCGTAAGTGCAAAATCATGATAGTCTGTACATTTCACATTAACATTATTTTCTTGTAAACAATTATTGGATTTACATTTATAGCATATGCAGCCTATGCTCAATAAATGTAAATCCATCAATTTAAATTTTCAGACCATCCTAAATTTGTACTTACGAACATTTTAGTCGTACGAAGTGTAGTGAAACAGGCCCCTGGTACCCCAACTACACTTACATGTATGACAGATTCGAATATTTCCCGCGCTTTGACGTCATGCGTGTCGTTTCGTCTCCAGCCCCAGTCAGAGCGGATCTTCTCCTCCATCACGTCCCATGTGAACAGCTGCACAGGTTGGGAGTATACAGGTTACTGTTACAGTGCAACCTCTCTAAACCGCACACCAAGCACATACATGTAATCTCATTTTGAGAGGTTTCTTGGTAAAGCATCTCAGATAATAATGCATATAAATGATTGCAAGAGATAATAGTTTGTCACAGAATGGTCATGTGCTTGATTTACAGTGGAACATCTCTAAACTGGACACCCTGGGACATCCCAGGGTGTCAGTTTTGAGAGTTTTCATTGTATATAGCATGCGTCTTCAAAGTGTAATACTACAATGCACATAATGTAATACATGTGCATTGTATATAGAGAATACCAAGATATAGCAAGGCTAGCACACGCGTAGGAATTCTGAGCCTGATAAACTTGATATCAAAAGACACTAGCCTGGTGTTCTATTTATATTGGCAACGTGTTATGCTCGAAAATGACCACATACTACGTCGTTATCTATGAACAGAACGCGGACTTGTTTACGTTGCGGCATTACACTGACGGACGTCATTCGGTAACGTCACGTGACGTCATCCGACCAATGGAAAGTGAGTTTTCACTTCGTTGTAACCCGAATGTTTTTATCAGGACAATGCCGGATAATGCCTGATACAACAATATGTCATCAGTCAACAATATATCATGCAATAAACAGACCACAAATATAGCATATTTTTCTTATTTTCCATGAAAACACATCTTGGTATTTCATTAGAATTGTCTCCAAGGAGACAATTCTAATGAAATGACAAGACATGTTTTCATTTCGAAGGAAACTATTCAATAATTGCTGTATGTTGATGAGCAAACAGTAGTGCAATTTTATTTTACCCAATTAAAATTTTGAAATACCCAATTGCTTCAGAAATGATGGAGTGACAATACTCAATTACTAATTTCTTATCTGGAGCCCTGTGTAAATGAGAGCACTGTCGATCACTTATGAGGCGACCAGTACAGCTTCAGTGCATGCTACGGTCGTGCATTATGCAATGAGTAAACTCGCTTAATTAATGGCAATTGAATATTCATTATAGGAATGAATGGCCTTTTTGTGGAATTTATCGGGGTATAAACTTGGAAAAGTCGCGGGAATACTGGACGAAGGCCTTCCAAGTTTATATCCCCGATATATTCCATAAAAAGGCCATTCATTCCTTATAATTCCAGCATTTGAAATAAATTCATCAAGAAAATGTGTTTATTTTCCGTTTTCTTAAGAATTATTTTAACTGCGCCTCACGGTTACGGAAAGTAGTTCGGCGTGGGAGTTTACTGGGATATAAATTTTGGACAGAGACTTGCTACGAGCCAATCAAATGTTAGGGAATTGTGTAAATATTTTTGTAATGGAATTAATGTCGCAATATCCTCTACGCATATGTCGAAAACTTGCTTATTATACCCACTTTTTTGGGAAAAAATGGGTATATTATTTTCGTCACGAGTGTCCGTCCGTCCGTACGTCCGTCACGTTTCTTGTAACTTGAAAAACTTTTTCACCTTCATACCTACGCGCCTGATATTTGGTATGTAGCTTCGTTATCATGTGCAGATGCGCAAAGTGAATTCGGATTTTTGATCCAACCCTCCATCATCGATTATCTCCCCGTTTCGGACTCAGAATTTCCCATTTTTTCCTTGTAACTCGAAAAACTTTTTCACCTTCATACCTACGCGCCTGATATTTGCTATGTAGCTTCGTTATCATGTGCACATGCGCAAAGTGAATTCGGATTTTTGATCCGACCCTCCATCATGGATTATCTCCCCCTTTCGGACTCAGAATTTCCCTATTTTTCATTGTAAGTCGAAAAACTTTCTCACCTTAATACCTACATTTCTGATATTTGATATGTAGCTTCGTTATGATGCGCAAAGTGAATTCGGATTTTTGATCCGACCTTCCATCATGGATTATCTCCCCCTGACTTAGAATTTCACTATTTTTCCTCGTAGGTCGAACAACTTTTTCACCTTAATAGCTACGCGTCTGATATTTGGTTCGTAGCTTCGTTTTGATGTGCTGATGCGCAAAGTGAATTCGGATTTTTTTATCCGACCCTCCATCATGGATTACCTCCCCCTTTCGGACTTAGCATTTGGGGAAAGTGGGTATATTGCGATGGCGCGCCATCGACTTTTTCTAGTCTGAATGTGTAAATCACTCGGTACAAAGCCATGTTGGACAGTGGAAATCATAAGGCCTTAAAAAGTACTTTGGTTCTCAGATATCGCCGCGTTGGAATACTCCCTGCGCGTGGAGCATTTTATCGTCATGGAGAAATAAATTGTAGTGTAAATTCGCCACATGATCAATAATCAAAGTACTGAAAATACTGACTGGCGGGAGGCAAGTAGCCACTTGTGAATTTGCATACTCAGAAATTCCTTGTTAAAAATATATTCGATGTTGATTATTGGATGTACAATCTGCAAATTTGGAGAACTTGATCAGTTACTGGTGTTTGTAAAATACAGCCTGCTCTAAACACAAATAGGTTGATGAAGCAAAGGTGCTTTATGTCCGACTAATAAACCGTTTTACGAGGTATATTGCAGATGTATTTATTAGGGTAGAACCCAGAATTGAAGTGGTGATATACGCCTTTATACGGATATGGTGAGAGGTGCCCTCTGCCAAAGAGTTTGTGCGTTCAAAAAATAGTTTTGGCAGCATATGTTTTTCGTAATGTGAAGAAAAAAAACGGGGAAATTTTCATATTTTTAGTATGTTTATTTGGCCAAAATCAATCGGCACTTTGTAGAATAGGGATACAAACCGAGTAATCCAAATTGCATACCCAACAGGAACTCTGGAGGTGTTACATAATATTATGTGAAATATTTTCAAAATTATGACTGGGCGTAGGCCTACATACGTGTATGCCGCATGAACGGCAAAATGTTTTCATGAATTTTGTTTCGCTCACCCAGAGGGTAATTTTTCGAAAATCGCCCGTAAACCACAATATGAAAAAGAAATGGCCTTCGACGTCGCATTGCGACTGCGTGGTACACGATACGGGGGGCGTCTCAATAACAGCAATTTGTTCTCTTCAAAAGTAAAGTTGGGCATGCCAACTATTTTACACATAATGTTGAGCATTGCCGTTGCTATTAATAACTTGCTTTCAGTTCACTCGCTGACATTAAATGTCACCTGACTGTTGTTAATTGCGAACGCAAATTGAGCCTATTGAGACGTGCCCCGATGAACATGCGACTGCGTGGTACACGATACGTGGGGCGTCTCAATAACAGCAATTTGTTATCTTCAGAAGTAAAGTTGGGCATGCCAACTATTTTACACATAATGTTGAGCATTGCCGTTGCTATTAATAACTTGCTTTCAGTTCACTCGCTGACTTTAAATGTCACCTGACTGTTGTCAATTGCGAACGCAAATTGAGCCTATTGAGACGTCCCCCGATGAACAGAGAGCCACTACCGAAAGTAGACCCGTGCAAACGGCCAGAATCACGATCCCAATAGCGTGGAGACAGTATGTCTCCCGCCAAAAACACTACCATGCAAAACTATGTTAAATCCAATCATGTCTGACGAAAATCTTGTGATTTTTCACGTCTGAAGAGGTTATATAGTAACTTTATGGAACATATTTTTTTTGTTTGAGATGTTCATCTCCGATATATTTTTAGGTTGCCAGATGTATATATGCATCTGGCAACCTGAACAATAATTCAGACACGTTAACATCTCAAACAAAAAATGTTTGATTGTATTTATCTACTTTTTATAAAAGGAATACTGATGAACTATACATTAATATACGTACATCGCCATGAACGCAGACGAAGGCAAACTCCCCGTTCTCCATTCCGAGCGCATGCGCAACGAGTAGGTAGTTGCGCAACATGTGCCATGGCACCACAAACAGGATCACTGTAAACAGACAGAGCAGAATAGAAGCCAATAATCTATAAACAATATACATTGCTCAAAAGAACACGAGGAGATATTGGAATATAATAAGAATATAAATTCGACATGTAGCACACTTGTTTTGTTACCAAATTACAAGGTCATTTGTTGAAAATGTCACACATACATAGAAGCAGGGCAGAGAGAGAGAGAGAGAGAGAGAGAGAGAGAGAGAGAGAGAGAGAGAGAGAGAGAGAGAGAGAGAGACAGGACAGAGACAGCAGTGTCGAGAGAGAGAGAGAGAGAGACAGACAGAGAGAGAGAGAGACAGAGAGAGCAGAACAGAGGTGGGTGGGTGGGTGAATGGAGAGACGACAACCAGAGTCGGCCCGAGAAATTACCCCTCGCGAATTTCCGTATCTGTAGCAGGATCGTCTCAATGTCGAGATCGGTCGATTCCGCCGTGATGTAGTGCGCGCTGTTAATCGTGTAGTTCCGTGTCTCGGCAAGTTCCCGGATGGAGAGGGCCACGGCCTCGTAAGGCGCCAGTTTGTCGTAGATGAGCGCGACGTTATTCCACGCGAAGTAGGACGATAAGATCTTCATCATATTAGACGCTGTAATAATATTGCAATATCAAGCGCCTGGTTGTTGCATGGCTTAATGGTTGTCGTCTGCTGAATGTAAAAGAAATGACAGACAGTGGAACATCGCTAAACCGGACATAGAGAAAGTAACTTGTGCGTAATATTGATAGGTTTCATTGCCATTTGATTTGATAATGTAATGTTCATGATCGCAAAGAACCCAGGCTTGTCTTAAAGTACTCATCTGTCTGCTTTACATTGTTACCTCTCTAAACCGGACACCCTGGGGACCCCCAGGGTGTCCGTTTTAGAGAGGTTCCACTGTATCAGATGTCAGCGTTGAATGCTGGAACGAGTGACTTACTGTATTCTGTTGTTGTTGTTTTTTTCTGTTTTAAAACTATCATATTTCGATACATGTTTAGTCAGCTCATCAGAATCATCTCCAACGGAGATAATTCTAATGAGCTAACAATCCGTGTATCAGCGGAGATGCGGTTTTAATGTGCTGACAAAAATAGTATTTGAAAAGAAGGAAAAAGCATATAGCAGGCCGGCATAATTTAATCTACCATACATATGGTAATTCACGTTATTCTATTCGTGGTAGACGAATTGTCTCACGTTAGTCTCAACTATTCTAAATAATTATTTATTGTTTACCCTAGTTTCTCGACCAATGAACGAACAGCATTTCGTCGCAATAGCGACGCTTTCGCCAGTATCTATTAAATTAATCATTAAACGTTCACCGCTGTATTTATAACTGATTGTATGTCTTGTTGTCATCAGTTAACGAGACGCAAAGCATATTACCGCCCACACACGCGCTTCTTCGTGTCACACCGCTTCGTGTCATCACATACTAGCATAGCGATTCGAAATCACGTTTAGGGGCGGAGCTTCTGGGCTGGGTAAACAATAGGTACGTTATAGTTCACATATTTAACTTTTAATAAATTAATTTCTCGCTCGCTAGCGCTCGCTACAAAATTGATTTGATTCAAAAATTCAATATGTGAACTCACAAAAATTACATACAGGGTAGGTAGCGGGCACAAGTACTTACAACTAGAAAACGATGTTAGTAGTTACTAGAACACACTGATATACTTATTCACTTCAATCTGAGGCATACCGTCCATCAGCGGTGGATATTTCATCGTTAACCCTTTCCATGCTTGCTCATGATACGTCATTATGTATGCGGAAAATCCTAAATATTGTCCTTGTATGCGCTCGGAAGTATATGTCGCGACCACCATTTGAACCGTCTCGTCGAGACGGTTCAAATGAGTGGTCACAACATATACTTTCATTGAGAAATAACAAAAATAAAAATAAAATACTTAATAAATGTCGTACCCTTACGAGTATATTCCGCATCTAATTGGTTAAAGTTCATCCCAATTACTCGAGCCAGCGCTTGCACGGTAAACCATGAATGAAAACTGTCACTCGCTGTGCTACATATGATATGCAAATGTCATATTAATGAAAACAAGAAGTGGAAATGCCATATTCTAAAGCTTCACATGTTTCAAACAACACTTTATTTACACTGCACATGCGGATCCATAGAAACAGTCAGCCACTTTCTCTTGTATTGCAACAAATATACACTTCAGCGAAACACACATATTAACAACCTTCAGTGTCCTCCCACAGCAGACACACTGCTCCACGGTAATGAACATTTGACATTCGAGGAAAACAGCTTCGTATTTCAGCAGGTCCAGAAGTTCATCGTGGCTACAAGGCGCTTCGGCAATTGAGGAGACAAGTGGGCAGATGTCCAATACGAGCCACCATGCCAGCAATGAGTGCATCCCTTATAAATAATGCTTTAAAATACATATTCCACCATCAATCTACACATACATGTATTACCATCTATTTGAAATATAAATGATCAATTGTTATTTCAGTCATCGTTGATAATTAACTAGTCATAGCCTGCCTGACAGTAATTCCATGTATATTGCACTCACGCTTATAGTGGAGAAGAATTCATATAAGCTTTTTCAAGCTTGTTTTCCAATCCACACACTATTTAATGCTTGTATGATACCATGTATTGTTCCTTTACATGACTTATAACTTAATAAATATTGTTTAAACTAACACTTTATTTATTAACATTCTTGATTTCCATTCATTTAAACATCAGTTACTGTAGTGACTTAAACCAAATTCGTAAGGAAATGTATTACTTCATATTATACATCAAGCGCCTATTTATGTTTTGATGATTTAATTTTTATCTCATTCAGGTAGTGTATTTATCACACCAATTGATTTCATTAAAAATAGTTTAGTTCATTAAATAAAAATCTTAATATATTTATGTATATACTTGCGTTTAGGTATATATAAGCCGAATCGAAATAGATACTCGTTCAACCCGAAAGCCCGCTATAGTGGTTTATGTAAACTGTGCAGATCCAGATGAGCCGGCTCGTAACGAGCCGTCTCATCTGGATCTGCACGTTTTAAAAGTAATATTCATACGTTTGAGAACAAAAACACCGCCTTTTCATAAATGGACAAGTCTACAAACCAATTCGTGACGGTTGGATTGGTCGCAAAATGAACAGATAATCCATACTTAGGGGTGAAAGGGTTGAGTGACAATCTTACAGAAGGCGTATAGCGGGCCACACAGCCGGACGAGCGTCGTGTATTTGTCCTTGTCCTTGTTCAACAGGTCCGACACCCAGCTGAACACGGGCAGATTCCAGTGCGACCCCAGCTGAGCCACTCCGCTCAGACCTGCCGGATAGATACGGTAAAACTTCCGTGGCCGGTTTCACTAAACTGCGTACGACTAAAATGTTCGTAAGTGCAAATTTGATGGATTTACATTTATTGAGCATAGGCTGCATATGCAGCCTATGCTCAATAAATGTAAATCCAATAATTGTTTACAAGAAACCGTTGTTAATGTGAAATTATAATTTTGCACTTACGAACATTTTAGTCGTACGAAGTTTAGTGAAACGCCCCACCTGGTGACGGACGAAAATCACATGACAGTATATAGTATGTATATTATTATATATATTTATACAATGAGAGGTTATCAGATTATATTTTTTCCCATCACCTGTGGGTAAAACCGGTCCAGTAATATGGTGTAATACGGGGTCAAAACTGAAATTACAGGTGCTCCTATGACATTTATACAGGGCAACCTGGTGGACCTGTAAAATTATATAGGTGCACCTGTAATGTTATGCATATTTTACAGATGGACCTGTATAAATGTTATAGGTACACCTGCAATTTCAATTTTGACCCCGTTTGTACACCATACAGTAAAGCAGAACAATACAGATGCTAGTAGGTATCATTAATACATACATGTACATGCACATTGTACAGTCAATAACAATGACATGAACAAAAATGCTGAAAAACGCATTAAAAATTACGAACACATTATTTATTTTTCATTATTGTATTGAGTGATATTGCTGTATGTTAAAAAAAGGGGGTAATTGTGGGGGAAACAGTTTTATAAAGACGGACTTTGTCATGATGTTTACGTAAAATTACACTGTACCACGGTCGATTCGACTGCAAAAGTGGAACGACGCAATGTAAACAGGGGGCCGTTTCACTAAACGTCGTACGACTAAAATGTTCAACATTATGATAGTCTGTAAAGTTGACGTTAACAATGAGTTCTTGTAAACAATTATTGGATTTACATTTATTGAGCATAGGCTATGCTCAATAAATGAAAATTCATCAATTTAATTTTCCAGACGATCATAAATTTGCACTTACGAACATTTTAGTCGTACGAAATTTAGTGAAACGGGCCCCAGATCCGTTCATTTCACCGAATATAACATTTCACTAATATGGCCAGCTAAATGCACAATAATTCTCTAAATCATGGTTTGGAGCTTAAACCCTAGTTTAGGCTCATCAAACCCTAGTGTAGGCTCATCAAACCTTAATTTAGGCTCATCAAGCCCTAGTTTAGGCTCATCAAACCCTAGTTTAGACTCATCAAACCCTAGTTTAGGATCATCAAACCTTAGTTTAGGCTCATCAAACATTAGTTTAGTTTAGACTCATCAAACCCTAGTTTAGGCTCATCAAACCTTAGTTTAGTGTCAGGAAGTGCACCATAATTCTCCAAATCCCAGTTTGAGAGTCTAATCCATGGTGTAGGCTCCCAAACCCCAGTTTGAGCAATTATTGTGCATTCGGCCAGAAACTGCCATTTGAGATAGTAATTCAATGGAAGTCTAAGCCCTGGTTGGGACTCCAAACCAAAGTTGAAGAAACAAAACTGTCAATCGTAATCGCAAATGAATGGCAGTTTTCTTAAACCCTGGTTTGGACAATTATTGTGCACTTTGCGGCAGAAACCCCTATTTCTGCTCTCAAATCAGGGTTTCTGATAGCCTAAACCACGGTTTGGAGCTTAAACCCCAGTTTAGACTGCCCAAAAAATGGTAGTTTCAGTAGCAAAATGCACAACAATTCCCTTAAACCCCGGACTGAGAGTATAAACCATGAATTAGACTACAATTATTGTGCATTAGGTCAAAACCTGCCATTTGAGATCATAATTCAACCCCAGTTTGAGCAATTATTGTGCATTTGGTCAACAACTGCCATTTGAGATCGTAATTCAACCCCAGTTTGAGCAATTATTGTGCATAAATAAGAATACTGAGATGGATTTTTCAGCGGAAGAGAAAGATGTATAAAATAGATAACAAAACAGAAAAAAATTAATACACATGTTCGTCTAGTAATACTTGCACCGGTTACGAAGAAAAATGTGTTTATGAGATAGCTCTAAGTATAGCTGAGTGGCATCGCGTCAGGAAACCGGTGCATTTTTCGACGTGAAAACCATTTAACATTGTGTTTAATTTACATAGGTTTCATTGTCATTTACGCCATTGTCGTGTCTGTTCATGATGGAAATTACAAAAACTGTTCATGGGAGTGCTTAATTACAGTGGAACCTCTCTAAACTGGACACCCTGGGGACCTCCCAGGGTGTCCGATTTAGAGAGGTTCCACTGTACCATCGATACGCGTCATTACATGTGGGTAAGTACTGACGGCGTTACCTTGGGAACACGGCGGACCGATGAAGACGTCGGGCTTGAAGCAATCGACGGCATCGACGGCTGCCGCCAGTGCACGCTTCGAGTCGCAGTCCGTGTCATACCAGCGCACCCTACAATCACATGCTGATGTTGATTAATTCAATACATTGTTGATATGCATAGTCAAGGTGCATGATCACATGGTTACAACAACAACAACGTCGCACTCTCCAAAGTCAGTATTATTTGATATTTTCCTTAATATACAACGGATTTTGATGAAATATGGCGCAGCAAACGCGTCTTCATGAGCTGCATTTGGTGGTCCATGGAGTTCGGCACAGACTTATGTCGTTTTTGCGAATAATCGATTTCCGTGTCGGTAGATTCTTCGCAAAAAACGACAGAAGTTTGGGCGAAAAAATATAACCATAACATATAAGTACTGTGGTTCTCAGACACGGGGTTTGCGAAATGTGAAGCGAGAGGGCGGATTTGTATACCCACGGTCTCGATAGAGCCGGTGGCATATAGTGTTTGGACTGTGTGTCAGTCTGTCTGTGTGTCGGTGAGTCCGTCCGTTCTTCCGTGTGTCCGGCACATTAAGAAGTTCGCCGTAGTTTCTCAATTATGTCATAACTTCAATAACCCTTGAAGGATTGCTTAAATATTTCAACATAGCATACCTGTGAATAAATGCCAGACACCCATGCTGCCCTTAATATGATCTTTACCTATGACCTTCACAACACATTAAGAAGTTCGCCGGTGTTTCTCATTTCTGTCATAACTTATATATCCCTTAAAGGATTACTTAATTATTTGAACACAGCATACTTGTGGACAAATGCCACACATCCATGCTGCCCGTAATATGACATTGTCCTTTTGACCTTCACGTCTTTGAACTTTTTCACACAGTAATAAGTTTCTCGATTCTGTTATAACTATATCCCTTGATAGATTACTTCAGTATTATTCCGAAAGCACTTGAAAATACGAAATAAATGCTCATATGTATCATGTTGTCGCGTCCCATAGTATATATAGGGCACTGCTCAGCCAATATACATTTGAGACACGCCATGGCAGTTTGTACCTTCGGAGATCTGCGTAATTTCATGAAATACGTTTACAAAATTTACAATATTTTCCGTAAATGGCGTCAAAAGTTGACAAAATATTCTGAGCACATGCAGAATTATACTCTGAAGATTTTGTGAACATTTGATTTAACTTATGAAAAATATTCTAAATTTTGTAAACGTATTATTGAAATTACGCAGAAGTCCGAAGGTACAAAATCACATGGCGTGTCTCAAGTAAGGGCCACCAGGGAGTTAGGGAGCAGTAATATGTCACCGAGGCCACCGGCTGAAAAGGGAACTTCAGATTTTCAGTCAATGAACAAACGTTCATATCGCCCGCACAACAGTGAGGATCGTAGCTAGTTATTTTCCTTTGTAAATCTATTAATAAAGATCGGGTCCTATGCTGTTTTTCAGCGTTCATTCCTTACTTAATAGCACGTGCAGTCTGATCTGTGTCTACACTGATTGCAATAACATTAATAAGTGTGAATATATGAATCTGGCAAATACTGTAGTCCCGGATCAGATTGCGTAGATATGCACGATGATTTGGATCAACACTATTAGAAATCACTATTGTTGACTCCTTTACACAAAATATCATGCTACATTCGCTCATTTTACAAGCAATAAGGTCCTAAACTACACAATTTGGACCAGATTTCTATAAATAAATTAACCAGGAGATAACTAGCCACGATCCCTCATTAAACTCAAAACAAACATGTGTGACCACGTAAGATGTTCATAATCAACACCTGCTGCAAACGTGATAATGTACAGTGTTTTTAGGCAGTTTAGTGCACCTATCAAATTGCCTAACATTTGAATAAAAACATTCGACAACGTTTTATATTCACAGGCTCCGGCGTAACACTGTCGTCTCGTAGATTTACGACAAGAGTTAATGTGGTTTACCGGATATATTTGACATGCGTAGAACAGGTATGGCAACATAATGACATTTTAATCTGGTTATATGTATACACTAAACGGAGAAGTGCGAAAGGAAAGTGTTTGACAAGGTCTGAAAAATATCTTGTGATCCCCAGCCACCGCACATATTCATACGCAGTGATTATGTCGTATTGACAGGATATCATAAATGTTTCACGGCACCGTGTTTCACATTCGCACTGTGTTGACGGAATACAAATCTTCTTTTTTTTGTTTACACAGTCCGATATTTGTTTCCAGGTGACTTACCGGTATACATGTAGGTACGTTTGGGTTCAGAAACACGATACAAATATAGTTAAAGCTTAAAGGTACATGCCCACTCAGTAGGCACAAACTGTTCTTTATAGGAATTAAATACGTGTATAATTGTGTCACTATTCCACCAGTTCTAAAAATTACGAGTGCCCGCTATACAGATATAATTATTCAGTGATATATATTTTGCTGACAGTGACGCGCGGTGGTATCAGGCTAGTTTCATAATTAGTTATACTAATTACTAATTAAATGCGTAACCTGAAAACAATTATATTTTCGACAGATTATACAGTATGATCATTGCATATCAAAAAATAAATACAGAGAATAAATAGTAATATCCGTTAACATTTTAAGGAAACACGGTTATCGCCCCTGTAATTTATAATAATGCCAATCAATACGTGGGGTAATGGTGAATGAATGTTTATTTTGCCAGAAGATCATATCTACAGAATATACAAAACTATCTGTCTCCCTATATTATAACCTACTGAGTGGGCATGTACCTTTAAACTATTCTTTCGTAATCTGGGGTCGCTTTATTAAACTTCGTACGACTAAAATGTTCGTAAGTGCAAATTTAGGATCGTTTGGAAATTTCAATTGATGGATTTACATTTATTGAGCATAGGCTGCATATGCAGCCTATGCTCAATACATGTAAATCCAATAATTGAACATAGCAATAAATGTAAATCAAATAATTCTTTACAAGAAATCATTGTTAAATGTGAAATTTACAGACTATAATTTTGCACTTACGGACATTTTAGTCGTACGAAGTTTAGTGAAATGTTCCCCTGGTTCATCACTTTCGAGGCATATCCGAGACCCGGTGTCTTTAACAGTGAATCCTCTCTATACATCCTCTCTGGGGATATCATTAGCTTAGATAATCTCAGCTATACTGATGATTGTTACTATTCAATCTGTCTTTTATATTATCTGTATCCTTATACATAGATGAGATCCGGCCATAATAAATTATGGTCACAATACCAGCCATTCTGTCCTGGCATTTAGTGACGAGCGAGCGGTTTAATACTTCACAGTTCTGTTAAAAAACTTGCACAGACCAATAATACACATGTAAATATATCTACTTTGACTGGGATTATCCTTTTACTCCCGTTTTATTCTCAAAACGCGTGGACAGATTGTGCTGTTATTTTGACAAAATGTTATAATGGCCGTGTCTCAGATATAAGGATACAGATCACATAAAAAGACAGATGAAATAGTAAAAGTCATCCGTATAGCTGAGATTATCTAAGATAGGGATATCCCATGATGTCTAGTTTAGACATTTCACTGTAGCCAGCACACTTTCAAATATATCCATTTTCGTTATTTGTTTGCACATGTGTGCATGCTAAGCTGGCTGGCTGCACATATGTGACTGTGACAGGAGAAAAGTGGCTTATGAATTTGTGAACAATGTAGATCCGGATCAGCCTGTGCACCCGCACAGTCTGATCACGATACGCACTGTTCGCCATTCCATCAGCAAAACACCCATCATGTTTCTAACAAACACTATAGATCGTGATCGTTATCAGGCTACACGAATTTGCTATTTGATCCGAGACTACTCTGATCACAAGTTCCATAAGCACCAATTCTCAGTCGCAGCCACACACACTGGAATCTCTCTAAACCAGACACCCTGGGAAGTCATGAACAGGCATCATCATTGAAGGTACATGGCATAGAAACATAACGAAAGTAAGCACTACTGTGTGTTCTTTGTGTTCGGTTTAGAAGAACAGAACAGAACAAAACCTTCATTGTGAAGCGAATAATATCGGGCCACACACAGGTAGCATAGGTGACAACATATGCATGCCGAATACTAAATTTCACAACTCAAGTGATCAAATACTATCGTGTTTAACAATATACATCATCTATTATTGTGAAGTGATCCATGCGTCCACGTCCCAGGGGCCCATTTCACTAAACTTCGTACGACTAAAATGTTCGTAAGTGCAAATTTAGGATCTTCTGGAAATTTCAATTGATGGATTTACATTTATTGAGCATAGGCTGCATATGCAGCCTATGCTCAATAAATGTAAATCCAATAATTGTTTACACGAAAACATTGTTAATGCGACATTTACAGACTATCATAAGTTTGCACTTACGAACATTTTAGTCGTAAGAAGTTTAGTGAAACGGCCCCCTGTATCCGAAAGCGTATGGTTTATACTGGTGCGTAAATAAGACTAGAGTGGTTTCACTGTATTTGCACAGGGGCGGATCCAGCATTTGGGGAACGGGTGGGTTGTCTAGTTGCGAAAGTGACTCTTGCAATATACTCCCGTACTACGGACCGTACGGGAGTTACCGCAAGAGTTACCGTTCGCAACTAGGGGGTTGTCCTATTTTCGAGCTCTTCGAAATGCACTTTCCTGTGTTTTACGGCATTTAAATTCAGACTCCAACTGGTTGTAAACTGTGATCTATATAAACTCCGTGGGGGGGGGGGGTGCAACCACAGAACCCCCCTCTAGATCCATCCCTGTTGCAAATACAGCCAGTTGGTCCATGTAACGTCTGTAGCCCGCGGTCTGTGTTACACACAAAACGTGATAAGACAACTGATGTTTATGAAAGTTGTAGCTAGTCCAGATCTTGCTCTGTCAGTACAATAATGCATGCTGGTACCAGTCTACATAGGCTGGAAGAAGTATTCCAGTGTTTCACTGACTGATAGGCGCACAGTGTAGACATTCATCCGCCTGCGCAGATGCTACGCATGCTGATATGTATCTACACTGGCGGCAACGGTCAGAAGTCCAGTTTTCCAGAGTCACATATGTTGATATGTGGTGTCACTAATTGTTGTCAAATGTCTTCGTTGTTACTCAGCGACATGTACCGTCGATATATCATGCGCTACTAAATTAGTTATTAATTGACACGTGATCGGCTAATTTCATTTCCGCCTTATCATTGTCTTTGTATCTGTCTCGGGATGACATAATATGAATGTAATTGTACTTAATTGTACTTAGTTTATTCATGACAAGTTTGATAGGTGCATTACACTCTTCGCTATTGATTTGGAGGCGCGTTTCAAGAATACAACCATGTGCTGTTTCGTTCAGCTACTATAGAACGCAGAACATTCGGTCCGTTTACAGTTTGCGAGGAGTCCGAATAAAACGAAGGGATGTATACATCCCTTCGTTTTATTCGGAGTCCTCGCAAACTCGCGTTTACTGTGGTACCGAAGGGTGCCATTTGGTGTCAGCAGGGTATACCTGATTGATTTACATATCTACGATCAGAACCGTCCCCGAGCAATGAGCTTGAATAATAATGAATAATGGCAACTCGAAATGATTTAACATATTCAGAGCATGTCTATGACCTCGAGCACAGGTTGAAGTAACGTAGCAAGGTCTAATAATACATTAAATATACATACAGACATTAATAAGTGGAAACAATTAAAACAAATATAATTGTGTTACTCCCTGTTAACACACATTACCAAAGTGCCTATATATGTACTCGGGCAGCCTCGATACAACGCACTCGAGAGTCGAAACAGTCAACCGATTCATGTCATTGTCGCCTATTGCATATGTTACCACTCCGCAACGATATATTCCACGATGTGCTATGTCAACACAGTTCCTATCTATCGATTAGTTTGTTCAACACAGTTCCGCCACATTTTTGGGGCCAATGCAACTATATGAACATTCTAGAATATAAATGAAGTGTACTGAATATTTGAGAACAATGCAGAAACCTCATATAATATTATATACATACTGACCATGCTGAGGGGAATATTGTGGATTATCCCGTCAACACAGTGCGTATGTGCCGTGAAACACGGTGCCGTGAAACATTTTTGATATCCAGTCAATACAATTTTTGCATTTTACAGCCATTTGTAGGTGTTGACGGGATAAATAGAATAGTAGGTTAGTGCCGTGAATGGGAAAAAATATCTGGCGCGGCACGGAAACGGGATGTGCTCGGCAGAGCCTCGCCCATCCCGTTTCCTGAGCCTTGCCAGATATTTTTTCCCATTCACGGCACTACCCTACTATTCTCTATTGATCTCGTGTAAGCAATATCTCCCGAAGCGAAAGTCGAGGGAGATATTATTTTCGAGGGGAGATAATCCACATACATGTATGCCCATCGATCAAGGGCGGTATTTAATTTATTTTACCGAATGTTTAATATTATAGGAATGAATGGCCTTTCAGTGGAATTTATCGGGGTATAAACTTGGAAAAGTCGCGGGAATACTGGACGAAGGCCGGAAGGCCTCGTCCAGTATTCCCGCGACTTTTCCAAGTTTATATCCCCGATAAATTCCACAAAAAGGCCATTCATTCCTTATAATTCCAGCATTTGAAATAAATTCATCAAGAAAATGTGTTTATTTTCCGTTTTCTTAAGAATTATTTTAACTGCGCCTCACGGTTACGGAAAGTAGTTCGGCGTGGGAGTTTACTGGGATATAAATTTTGGACAGAGACTTGCTACGGGCCAATCAAATGTTAGGGAATTGTGTAAATATTTTTGTGCTGGAATTATGGAATTATGGTTTCCGGTTCATATTGTAATATTACAACAGGAATGTCGCGAACCGAGTACCAACCGATTGTCTGTTGTAATTTCATGGGTATGCCTTCGCGCTTTCGGCTTCCATTTTAGATAAACGTCGAGGAAGTCCAACTATAATTTTGATGATTCCGTAATTACGCTTCGGGTATTTTTGGGACGGGATCGTGGTAATATTGTAATAATTCCCTCTAATATTGCCTCTGCGTTGTGAAGCGGGTGACATCGTAGACTACTTTTATCTCGTGATAATATGAAATTGACCAATGCAAAGACTAGAATGCGGTATAATAATATAGAGAATAGTAGGTTAGTGTCGTGAATGGGAATCAATATCTGGCAATTTAGGCTCAGGAAACGGGATGGGCGAGGCTCTGCCGAGCACATCCCGTTTCCGTGCCGCGCCAGATATTTTTGTTTTCCCATTCACGGCACTAACCTACTATTCTATTTATCCCGTCAACACCTACAAATGCCAGATATGTTTTCCCATTCACGGCACTAACCTACTATTCTCTATCTATTTTCCTTATTTCTGAACCAAAGTATATGTTGTGACCACGCATTTGAACCGTCTCGGCGAGACGATTCAAATGAGTGGTAACAACATATACTTCTGATGAGAAATAAAGAAATTCTTGAGCCTTGCCGGATATTTTTTCCCATTCACGGCACTAACCTACTATTCTCTATAACCTAGAATACTGAACATCACGTTAATGGTATGCATATACATGTAAGTAGGCCTGTGTTATTGGGCTATACTAGCACTGACCTGAAAGTTACTAAAACAAATTTAAGTGTATTCTACTGTCGATCTTACTTCTGAAAACGTGGTTTAAATGTTATTCTGTGGATCTAATTCTTAACTTGAATTTGGATTTAGTGAAGTTAACCAAGAACTATTGTTCATTTGTGATTAATGTGTCTTATATGTTCTTTATAGGAATTAAATTGTGTCACTATTCCACCAGTTCTAAAAATTACGAGTTTCCGCTATACTGATATAATAATTTAGTAACATTTATTTTGCTGATAGTGACGCGCGGTGGTATCAGTCTATTTTCATATGCAAATGAGGAATTATATGTTTTACACAGATATCGCCCCTGATATCAGTGTGGAGATTTACGTCTGATATAAAATTTATAATAAATTTTGTGAATTATTCGGATTTGAAGAGTTGGGAAGCTGGACAATAGACAACGTAGACAAACATCCATTGTCTCATTGCGCAATACACCTACACAACCGGCTGCGTTAATCTTGTCCAAACGTCAACGTTTCTGAACATATACCAGTATTGGCAACTTAACTCGCAATCAAGCAGTTTGATTGACCGAGCCTGAGCTGTGGCACAGCTCAGGCTCAGTCAATCAAGCTGCTTGCGTCCAACCGCAATCTGGAAGTAATTTTGAAATAATAAAATTAATAAGATTAGCGTACGCGGTGGTGTATTTACCTAACAGTTTTGTTGTACAGATACTGTTCGTTTTCGATAGACGTCAGAGCCAATTTCAGTGCCCCCACGCTGGATGCAGCGCTGAAATTATGGTACTCGCGTTTTGGCGCCAACCACGCTATCCGTAATTCGTTGGCATCTTGTGGTCGACAGTCGGGCTCAGGCTCGGGTGTTTCCGGCGGCGTTATTTCCGCAGTTACGACCGGTTCGTCTAGGTTCGGGTCAACACCGGCTGTCCGAGCAATACTGATTACTATTCCAATAAGACACATAAGGCAGTGCCTCAGTTTCATGTTAAATGTGTAGTGTTTAGAAGTGGTACATATATGAACCTTTACGTATATTTGTAGATGGAGTGAGTGTACACGATGTTCACGAGTGTCACACTCGTGTATGGCGGTTGTTACATGTCTTGTTTCACCATTACATCACATAAAATAAACGCACATGTGCATGTACACAACTAGTAATCATTTCTTAATATAGTACTACTGTTTCCGCGAAAATTACTGGGAAACCACGATATTAGTTAATTTATGTTTATAACCACAATCTCCGTATTATTCCTCGAGCCGTGTTGACATGTGAATTATCATCAGGTAGGCGTGCGACATTCCGTCTGTCATGTTTTTATGTACACGCACCTGGTGTTATATATTTTCCTACTCTATGTTACCATATGGGCGATATGCGAATATATACAACACATAACTTAGGTCCAACACATATGAGGAAACTAGTACCGCTAAAAGTAAATTATTTCGGGAAAATGACGCAGTGTTAACTGAAATAAATTATAATCAAATCATCAATTTACAAAAGGAGTAGAGACTGTCATGTGTAACAAATTAATTAAAATTAAAGTTTAATATTTGAATCCATGTATCTGTATTGCACAGAGAAGTTTTGATAATCCAAATAAATATTAGAACACACAATTATCACTTAATTCTCGGCTTTGTAATCCGTACTGGCGGCCATTATGTAAAATTACAGTACCTAACGTACACGTGAGTGCTATTGTTCTTGCAAGGTGACGTCATTCTAGCGGGCCAATTAAATGACGGCTCAGTATAATAAACTGACATTTCGACTGACAGGTGATATGTCAGCCGCCAAGTAGACCAGCACCGCGTCAACAGCCAACTGATTTATGGCCGGTACCGGAGAAACGGGGCTTATGGGATTTGTGACCAGTGTAGCTTCTGATCAAATAGCACACTCGTGTAGCCTGATAACGATCTATATTGCTTGGTAGAAAAAGAATGATGTGTGTTTCGTTGGTGTCATGATGAACAGTGCAGATCCTGATCAGACTGTGCGGATGCACAGGCTGATCTGGATCTACACTGGTCATAAAACCCGTAAATCTAATTTCTCCAGTCACAGCAACATTTATAGACCACACAGTTGTGTCATCATACGTCGTATACATACTTGTTTAACAATACAATTATTGTTATATATATTATATAATAGGTTTCTATGCGAAGTTGATTATTTTTTATATATACATTGTATAATAACACATTATACATTAAGTATACATGTATATGCGAAATTTATTATTTATTGCATAGGCCATTTGTACGGATCCGTGTACGAGGCATGTTTTTCAGTAATTGTTTGAGCAATTAAAAAGCCAACATCAATATCGGCGTGTGCTGGGTTGGTCAATATGGCAGCATTGCCGATATGAGTGTATAATTTCGGCACAACAATATTTACACAATTCCCTAACATTTGATTGGCCCGTAGCAAGTCTCAGTCCAAAATTTATATCCCAGTACACTCCCACGCCGAACTACTTTCCGTAACCGTGAGGCGCAGTTAAAATAATTCTTAAGAAAACGGAAAATAAACACATTTTCTTGATGAATTTATTTCAAATGCTGAAATTATAAGGAATGAATGGCCTTTTTGTGGAATTTATCGGGGATATAAACTTGGAAAAGTCGCGGGAATACTGGACGAGGCCTTAAAAAATTACAATTTTCGAAAAAAAAATAAAAGAAAAAAAGATTTTTTTTTTGATTTTCTTTTTCGAAAATTGTAATTTGTTATCGCTTCGTCCAGTATTCAAACAAAAAGTGATGAAATGGTTGAAATTTGTTATCTTTAAATATAGCTGCACGGACGGATGGACGAACAGACATATTGACGGATAGCGCTAACGTATAATACTTTCCGTTTTCTTTCAAACGAGCGTATACAAGGAGAGCCGTATTTACAGTTCATAAGATATCGATATATGGTCGCGGCTCAGGAATTACCTCCCTTATTACGAGACGCGCATATTAATATATTAAATGTACGTTTGTAATCGCATATACATCTGCTCTTGTGGAACGTATGGAACGCAAAATCTACATAAACCCAAATAATTATTGCTAACTCTAAATAATTAGAGCTAGCATTAAATATTTAGTCGATATGTCGTTGCAATGGTCGTTACAATCACAGGTTGAAGTAACATACCAAGGCCTATAAATACATTAAATATACCTAAAAGTATCAATAAATGAGAAAAAAAGTAAGTTAAACTTTGTTTTACTCCCTGTTATAACACATTACCATGGTTCCTATGTTTGTTATGTGTCGTACTCGGACGGCCTCGAGACAATGGACTCTCACATAACAGTCAACCGATTTATATAAATTCCGCCAATTGCGGAAGTTAGGCAAATGTTAGCGCTCCGCAACGAGATTATTTTGTTCAACAACATTCCGCATTTGTCTTAAGTCGTAATACTTCGGTAACAGTTTTAGGGTTTATACTACTATATGACAGCGCAAACATCTGCTTCAAACTACACTTTTACGTCGTACGGGCCCGTTAAGAAACAGTTTCCATCGAAACAACATTGTTTCCAATCGAACATTTGATCAAACCTACATTTATACCAGTCCAATACGCCACGACAGACAATTCAATCGCATCAACATTTTATCATTTCTCTGGAAGCCATATTGTCTAATTGTTGATGGGTTTTCCCGATGACGTCATCGCTAAGCTTATGATTGGCTGAGATTCGTGGAGTGTCACGCGTTTACAAGCGTCATGTTACACTGACTGGTTTCCGGCCAGTCACCTGTTTAGCTTTGTAAGCGAAGCTATGATCCGGTACCAGCTGACGCGTCACCGGGAAAGTCAAAGAAATAAATGTGCCCGATGTCTTCTTACTAGAGATAAATGCGGAACTTTGTCGGAACAAAATAATCCATATCTCGAAAACGCGTTGACAGCGCATCGGAGAATACATCGTTGCGGAGGGCTAACATTTGCCTAACTTCTGCAATTGGCGGAAATGATATAAATCGGTTGACTGTTTCGTGAGAGTCCGTTGTCTCGAGGCCGTCCGAGTACGGACTATTACAAACATAGGCACCTTGTATTGTATTTTTAAACTGATTTTTTCCCAGTTATTGATACTTTTAGGTATATTTAATGTATGTATAGACAGACCTTGGTCCGTTACTTCAACATGTGGTTGCAATATGAGATTTAAAAACTTGCCATTTGACAATATACGTGTACGTGCATACACGTGCATACGCGTGTCTACTGTCTGTTACAAAAAGCCGGCTCTACTGTTACGGATATATAAACAATGTAAAAACATTTTGTTGCGATAAGTCTTCTTTTTATTTAATGAAATTTGGTCCAATATTGATATAATTTCAGAAATATTGGACCGATTTTCAAAATTTAACTTTTGTTTTCTTTTTAGTTAGATTAATGCCAAGCTATCTAGCCAGGTTTCAACGTCAACTTCCAAATGTTTCGTTTTTCGACTCGTTATACAGCTCTTCCAGCTCTTTTACTCCATGTTAAATTCCCATAGAGAAATCATTTTTCGTAATAATATAATCAATAGTTGACCAAATTTCACACAGATTAAAAATAATTTTCTAAAGTTTGCTAAAGTTTAATTCTTATCGAAAATTTGTTTTTACATTGTGGATATTATCCAAACTCGTAATATACACGTGCACATCTCCGCTGTGGCAATGGGAGATCGCAGGTAGTTATCTCCCGTCGAATTTGTTTATAGAAATCCGGTCCAAATGATGTAGTTTAGTGCCTTTAATTTATTGAGTGTAAAAAGTGTGATTGTAGCATGATTTGTTGTGAAAACTAGAAATTATAGTGATTTCGACTAGTGTTGAGCCCGATCATCCTACATATCTACGCAATCTGATATGGGACTACATTATTTGCCACATTCATATTGTCACACTAATTTATTGCAATCAGTGTAGACCCAGATCAGACTGCACAGATGTGCAGTCTGATCTGGGTCTACTCTGTTCGCAAAACTCCCTTTTTTGTGCTATTCAGTAAAACATAAAAGCAGAAATTCAGCACAGGACCGGATCTCTATAAATATATTTGCAAAGGGAAGTAACTACCGTCTGTTTCACGAAACCTGCCCACATTTTACGGCCATATAAAGAATGCAAAAACAATATATTTTTCGATAATATTAAATTACAAAATTTAAGAATGAGCCGTCTTTTTATTTCGTGAAATTTGGTTAAATGATGATTTTATAACGAAAAATCTATTTGTGTATGGGAAGTTAAAACATGGGGCAAAAGGAGGTGCAGGAGCTGGGGGAGGGGCCAAAAAAACTAAAAATAAATGAAAATTTACCTTGCTAGATAGCTTGGAATGGGGAAATTTGTTTTTCGTAATAAAATCATTATTGGACCAAATTTCACAAAATAAAAAGAAGGCTCAAATGTTGTTTTTGCATTGTTTATATGGTCGTAACATTTGGGCAGGTTTCGTGAAACAGACAGTAACTACATGTAAATCACTCATTGTTACATGGTTCCGTTGTTTGCACATATGCTGTTTGCATATGGCTTTCGGCAATGCTCATTCCGGGGCCGTGCGTAATGGAAGTACCTTCATGACGTCACTACGCGGAAGTGCCTTCATGATGTCACTACTTCATGACGTTCATGACGCGGCCCCGGAATATGAATACCGAAAATCATCTACGTGAATGGGACGATTTATAAAAGTACTGAAAATACTGAATATAATGCTCAAATTACATCAGTTTTTTGTTGGAAATGTAACAATAACGTTTGATCATGTCCAGCCG
>CM055273.1:55148732-55169523 GCA_029237695.1 Conchocele bisecta | reverse complement strand
CATGTCCAGCCGTGTGCAAACGTTTGCTGTGGCCCGAGAGAACTGTTTGAACCCGCGGCCTGCGGGTTCAAACAGTTCTCTCGGGCCACAGCAAACGTTTGCACACGGTTGGACATGATGCCGCGGGTTCAAACAGTTCCCTCGGGCCACAGCAAACGTTTGCACACGGCTGGACATGATGCCGCGGGTTCAAACAGTTCTCTCGGGCCACAGCAAACGTTTTGCACACGGTTGGACATGATGCCGCGGGTTCAAACAGTTCTCTCGGGCCACAGCAAACGTTTGCACACGGCTGGACATGATGCCGCGGGTTCAAACAGTTCTCTCGGGCCACAGCAAACGTTTGCACACGGTTGGACATGATGCCGCGGGTTCAAACAGTTCTCTCGGGCCACAGCAAACGTTTGCACACGGCTGGACATGATGCCGCGGGTTCAAACAGTTCTCTCGGGCCACAGCAAACGTTTGCACACGGTTGGACATGATGCCGCGGGTTCAAACAGTTCTCTCGGGCCACAGCAAACGTTTGCACACGGTTGGACATGATGCCGCGGGTTCAAACAGTTCTCTCGGGCCACAGCAAACGTTTGCACACGGCTGGACATGATGCCGCGGGTTCAAACAGTTCCCTCGGGCCACAGCAAACGTTTGCACACGGCTGGACATGATGCCGCGGGTTCAAACAGTTCTCTCGGGCCACAGCAAACGTTTGCACACGGCTGGACATGATCAAACCTTATATTGGGAGTGTTTAGACCGCTAGTTGAGACAGAAACCTTACATCCAATGGTTGCCTTCATGGTAGTCCGAGATCAGCATGCGAATATATGCAGTCTGATCAGGGACTACGCTGTTCGCCATTGAGTTACAGAGTACTGGGTCCATATTACTATATTAGCATCGGCCAACTATATGTTCACGACTTTCTCACGGGAGCTGAAATCGTGTCAATTGAAGAATGACTATATATAGTACAGTAAGATTTGGCGTAAATATGGCCAAACCCAGGCATTTTGCATAATAAGCACATGTTGCCCCAAGTAAGTTATGTGGATGTCATGAAAACGAAAATCCCACAAAATCCCCCCTGGTGAAATATATAATTGGCATAAATGCAAACAGTCAATAAACATCAGTTTTTGCTAATAATCATGTCACACAAATAATTATATGAATAGTATATGAACATATATTTATCCCCTCAACACAGTGCGAATGTGCCGTGAAACACGGTGCCCGTGAAACATTTTTGATATCCTGTCAATACGTCCTAATCACTGCGTATGAATATGTGCGGGCGGTGACTGGGGTTATTTTGTTTTTGCATTTTAAAGCCATTTGTAGGTGTTGACAGGATAAATAGAATAGTAGGTTAGTGCCGTGAATGGGAAAAAATATCTGGCGCGGAACGGAAACGGGATGTGCTCGGCATAGCCTCGCCCATCCCGTTTCCTAAGCCTTGCCAGATATTTTCCCATTCACGGCATTAACCTACTATTCTCTATATACATGTTTTTTTTTTATATTTTGAATCCAGATAACCTATACATAATTAGAAACGATGACATTTGGCGACCATCTTGGATCCATGTACAACATGTCGCAATTTCAAATTATAAATTTGACTATGATAATTCCCACATTTAACCATTTTACAGCTTAATTTAAGTTTACTATGACACACATTTATTTAACCTATGCATGTTGGTGGCCATCGTGGATTTATGCAAAGTAGACTTTTGTGGGCAGTTTGTTTGCTGTTATGAGACATCAATATCACTTGGGTCGGGTCGGCCGCCGATATGTGGATGTGACTGGAGAAATAGAGCAGTGTTGCTCCTGATAACGATACATATTCCTTCTTAGGCGTATGACAGGTGGTATATTGATGGAATGGCGAATAGTGCAGATCCTGATCTGATCTTTTGCGAACAGTGCACCTCCAGCTCAGCCTGTGCATCCGCACAGGCTGAGCAGGAGGTGCACTGTTCGCAAAATCCATAAGCCCCATTTCTCCAGTCACAGCCACATGTGAGTTTTACGTAATTAATACCTTGAGGTAAAATTTACTTGTATACCAAATGACTTGGTCCTTGTCAAATGTTACTGCACTATAAGCCAACTGACGTCAGCAAATTATTTATGTTATAATCCTACTCAGTGAGAGTGCAATGACCATGTTTGTTTGTTTGTTTATTGGTGTTTAACAGCTTAGGTCATTTAAGGCCGGGCCAATGGGTTCGATCCCGCATTTAACCTGTAAATCCCATTACATCGAGAAAAAATATAGTTGGCCCTGAAATTAGAATAACCTGACATGATGCCAGGTCCATACCACATCAAAGTCACTTGGCCGCTTCCCCTAAAAGAAATAGGGTTCGGAATAATAATATTACTCATATAAACCGTATAACCAGATTCAACCCTCACATACAATACTACCAAAGACGTACCTGAGGCCCATACCAGTAGCCTATTTCATCAACATTGCAAAATAAAACTTTTCTAGCAAAGTATACTTTGAGGGAGTAATCATTTATTTTCCCCGAAATGTATTATTTTATATAGAACTAACGACTGCATATATTTGATGATTAAAAGTATGCAGAATTATTATACTGAATTTATTACATTATCACAGCCAAAATGGCTGTGATAATTTAATAAATTCAGTATAAAAACAATTAATAAATTTATCCTTTGAAAAAAAATATCGCATGCTCCCAACCAACCACCACTTCATTGACCATGACCTTCGATTGCTGCAATGTCTGGAAGGTGCCTTTTCTCAGTAAGTGGTTCTGTCTTGTATTAACTAACTAGACTACGTACAATCATATTATTTGACTTACAAACTATATAATGTCCAGGCACTATGTACTGACATGTACAGAGGAATCTCTCTAAACTGGACACCGATAATGAATGTGTTTGTTTAATTAGATTACTGTCACTGACCTTTTTGTCAGATGTTAATGTTTGTCCATGATTGCAAAGCACATACCATGTCTTGGGGCGTTCATATTGAATAAGTACAGTGGAACCCAAAGACAGAACGGATTATTTACATCGAGAAAAAATATACTCAACCATGAAATTAGAATAGCTTGACCTGGTGCCAGGTCCATACCACATACGTGTCCAGTTTAGACAGATTCCAATGTAGAGCAATCGTAAGTCTTGGTCCGCCATATTCACTAAATCTGGCTGTGACAGGAGAAATGGGGCTTATAGGACTTGTGATCAGAGTAGCACCGCTCACGCACTTCTGTAGCCTGATAACAATCGTTGATGGAATGACAACAGTGCAGATCCCGATCAGACTGTGCGGAAGTACACACGTCCCATTTCTCCAGTCACAGCCACAAATAAGATTGGATCTGATCATTTTCCTGATGACTGGCATCCTACTTTATACATGTACAAGCAATAAACACCAGTCAGTGTTCTTTGGTGATATCCTCTCTAAACCGCACACCCTGGGAGGTCCCCAGGGTGTCCGGCTTAGAGAGGTTTCACTGTAAGTCAGGCATTTGATCATTCTGAGCCATAGTTGTATGATATGCGATCCCAAACAGACATTATCAATGACTAAGAAACTCTTACAAAATAAGATCACAGATGTTTTCTTGATGTCCGGTTTAGAGAGGTTCCATTGTACTATAAATGCCATTTGACAGCCTGACACAGTGGGTGGTACTTGGGGCAACAAAACGCTGTTCGATTCCATGATTTTTAACCAAGATGTCATATCATGATCATTGTAAGCTTTGGTAAAACCCGTTAAAGTGTCAGGACACATTTCATAAATTGATGTAGAACCCATTTCAATAGCTAGGACACAGAGATAACTTCAGTTTGACAAGATTTCACTGTAATTTATTGTTATGCTAAGGTTGTTTGTTTTGTTTGTTGGTGTTAAACGGCTAAGGTCATTTAAGGCCGGGCCAACGGATTCGATCCCATATTCAATATGCTGCATTGGGTGGGGGTGGGGGTGGTGGGTGGGTGGGGGGATCCCAAACTCAGAACGAAATATTTACATCGAGAAGAAAAAATATCAGCCCTGGAATTAGAATAACCTGACCTTGTACCAGGTCCATACCACACACCAAAGCCACTTGACACATTCCTTTGCTAATGTATGTTCATGAATGGAAAGCACAAACCATGATTTTGAGAGCCTATACAACGGAATCGTTTGGAAGTTGGCCTCCCAGCGTGTCGGGTTTAGAGATGTTTCACTGTATTTAATGCCATTTGTATACTGGACTATTCTCATGGCTAATATTCATGTCGTAAAGGACTGATTGGCGCCGACAGGCACGCTCAGTAACACTGACAATGCTCTACTGTCTGTTTCACGAAACCTGTCCAAACTTGACGTCTATATAGACAATGCAAATACAATATTCTTTTTGATAATGTTAACTTTTATCAAAATTTAAGTATGAGCCTTCTTTTTATTTCGTGAAATTTGGTCAAATTTTATTACGATTGATTTCTCTATGGGAATTAAACATGGGGAAAAAAAGAGGTAGAGGAGCTGTGGGAGTAGTAAAACATTTGGAAATTGACTCCGAAACCTGGCTAGATAGCTTGAAAATGGTCTAAAACTAAGAAAACAAAAGTTAAATTTAAAAAATCGGTCCAGTATTTCTGAAATTTTAAAATATTTCCACATGTTAAATCCCCTCTGTGAAGATGTCTATGGTGATTTAACATGGGGAAATTGTTTTTTCGCAATAAAATCAATATTTGATCAAATTTCACGGAATTAAAAGAAGGCTCATTCTTAAATTTTTCTTTAATTTAATATTATCGAACAAAATATTGTTTTTGCATTGTTTACTGATGTGGGCGTAAAATTTGGGCAGCTTTTGTGAAACAGACAGTAGACATTATAACAACTCTTTCACTACGTGCAGGTTTGGAGGTCCATATGTGACGGACCGAGATCAGCACGGTTTTGGATGGGTGAAAAAGGTGGACGCTGTGTCGCGACCTATTGGTGGCGGGGAGGCGTGTATCACTACTGAGCGCAAAACGTCGAATAATGCACCGGTTTCCTGACAACACACCATTCAGCTGTATCTAAAGCTATCAAATAAACACAATTTCGTCTAGTAACCGGCGCAATTTTCTTGCGCCGGCTACTAGACGAAGATATGTTGGAGCAGTAATTTTCTGCATGGATCTGAATGGGAATTCGTCAGGAATCCTGAGTCTAATTTGACGTGAAACATGTTACGCTTGCGCGGATTGCAGCGCCAGTGATTATGGCTACTGTTCGATCAGTTAGGGACAGGCCGACTAACTGATGAACTACGCGGTATCGAGATCACAGCACCAGATTTGATTCGATTTAATGGTGTTTAACGGCATGTCAACAGTTCAGGTCACTTTAAACCAAGCTAAAGCGAATACCGTATTTTGCCTGTTGCGATAGGTGGACAATTCCGAAAATCCCAAAATCAGAACTGAATATTTACAGAAACAAATTTTAAGCCATGAAATTAGAATAACATGACCTGGTGCCACGTCCTCACCAGAACAAAAACTATACTTTTCAATGACCCCGTCTTCAAGTAGCACTTTGTTACTTGAAAAGTGTTACTTTAAACAATGGTTACTTATTATTTACCATGATCGATAGAAACACAGTGTTTACAATAATAAGACCCAATGCGAATGTAACGATGCAAATTTTATCCACAGCCCTGCCCACTTCCTGCCACGTGACAGGAACTTCCTCATCGGTCTTCTTCTCCTTCCTGTTATCTTTCAAATAAAGACCTGCCGCGTTCTCATCAGCATCCATGTCCTCGAGACGAAGCGGACTAACTGAGCGTTTTGGCGGTCCAGACTTTCTTCGGCACCTGCATGTAAGTTTAGTCGTGATAAAAACGCACCACCGAGGTACCGGTACATCATCTTTTCGGAAATATAAATTCAAATTCAAAATAGTTATAACGCACATCAACACGCTGATGATAAGCGTTGACATTAAATAGTAACTCAAAATAGCCATCGGTGTGGACGTCTTTGGAAGGTTATCGCCAACGAGGGTCAAAAACACGGCTAACGCCAAAAGAACGGTAACCGCGTATGAAACTCGCTCTCCGCTCTCTGCGGGAAGGAAAAATACCAGTATGTTGATAACGGCCATGAATAGTATGGGCAATATCACGTTCACCAACAGAAACATGGGCTTCCGCTCGATCTTAAACGTGATCTTGAGCATAACGGATGCATCAACGGTGACGGATGAATCGACAAGGTTCCATTCGCCGTTCTCCGAGAAATAGTTGAGCAACGCCTTTTCGTGTTCCACCGTCAGCGTGATTTCCTGGCTGGAGTATCCCCACGGTAGTAGAAATAGGTCACACTCCTGCGAAATAAAAACGATGACACCTGAAATATGGTTGTGATTGGGATACGCGTTTAACCCTTTGAACCCAAAAGCCTGCTATAGCGGTTTATGCAAACAGTGCAGATCCAGATTAGCCGGCTCGTTACGAGCCGGGTCATCTGGATCTGCACTGTTTGCATTGTGACATTTTTTAAAGTAATTTTCATATTTCCGAGAACCAAAACCCGACTGGCCGTGGTGAACTCCAGCAGCCTGATACGGATATATACTGTTTATATTGTTTACTAGAATCATGATGGGTGTTTCACTGACATGATGACGAACGGTGTAGACACAGATCAGCCGCCGCAGGCTGATCTGTCTCTACACTGCTCGAAAATGACATATCCGCATTTCTGATGTCATATTCACAAATGGTATAATGATTTTAATTGTGTAAATATTGCATAATGCGCGACCGTCAATTAGAAAATGAGGCAAATATTGCGTTATGTTTTATTAACATTCGCGTTCATTTCTTTATTGGAAACGGATACGAATGAAGGCACATACAAAGTAGTTTAATACAGTGGCATTGTTGCTTTGATTTGATTTGATTTATTGGTGTTTAACGGCTTATCAAAAGCGAAGGTCACTTAAGGCCTGGACATTGGCGTTTTTCAGTATATGACAACAGCTCATGATCCAAAACAAGCAAATTGATACAATTCAGGATAACATATGATATACGCCATGTGATCTTGTACCTTTGGACCTCTGCATAATTTCATGCAATACGTTTACAAAATTTACAATAGTTTCCGTAAATGGCGTCAACAGTTGACAAAATGTTCAGAGTACATGCATGTACTCTGAAACTTGTGTCAACTTTTCACTTTATTTGTGAAAACTATTGTAAATTTTGTAAACGTATGTAATGAAATTACGCATATTAGACCTTGAGCCAGCAATAATCCCCCTGCCCTACGTGGGTTTGATTTTCAGATTCAGTAGCCAAATGAAAAGAAATTTTTCAAAGGGTTTCCAAAAATGCAGTACGTAGTATGATATGATGAATGGCATGGGTATGCTTATTGCAAATATGCATGGCTTTCTCCTATAGTAAGGATCCCACACATGTCATTACATGTGCCAATAATTTGAATTAACCCTTGGTTGCTAACATTAGAAAATATATACAATACATAGTAACGATATATAATTCATGCAGCCTCTGGTGTAATCAGTTCGACATTAAACACGACATGTGCTGTATTTATTTTTCTAATTAAACATTATTAAAACTAATACACCCATAACTTAATCATATACAGTGTCACCACTATGACTGTCGGTTTCAAGATGACCATCAACATGAGCGCGTGTTTGTCCAATTAGGATGTGATATCTACGGATCTATAAACTTTTGATACCGCTTAGATTTCTTAAAACAGTTGATAATACTCGTATCCTGATGGTCCCGCATGTGCTAACCCATGACATAAGCTCGAATACATGTCTCTGGTTGCTATAGTAATGGAATATGATTTTCCATCAGGGGTGTAATATATGCTAAAGACAGCCATAGGGATTGCTACGTATATTCAATGCCACATAAGGATATATGTATGTACATGTATTTCGCAAAGACATATATATTAGCTACACACTGTGTGTAGTGTGTATATGCTAAACAGGTAAATATAATTTTGCATTCAGGAAATAAATGTACACATGGTCATTGAAATGACATGACCTGTTGTCAAATAGAGAAATACATATTCCGATGACACCAAAGCGCCAGCAAAATACACAACCTGATGTACAATGCGGCACAAAACGCCTTCCACAAACTTGATTCTGACCGCCTGCGTAAATAATTAGAATGTCATGTAGACATTATAGTAAAATCCAAGGATATGTGTGCTTAGATGAACATTTGGATACATTGCATAATATGTTGTGGGCACACGTTTATCATTTATGGGGATGTATGCGTAGCTTGATGGTCCTACGAGTGAGTGTGGCTACACGTGGTAACACATGAGCGTGTGTAATATAAATATGTTGACTGCTCTAAATTGATAAATTCAGAGATTTTGGTGAAAATGGGAACATCCATTGTGTAATAGTATTGTTCTACCGATGTATGAGTTTCCATCTGGATCACCTTTGGAATAACAATTCGACTAAATAGTGTCTCCTGTTGTATTTTGTAGTTATATGCATGTAGGTCAGATGTGTATATTTCTTAAACTGGACTAGATTGATTTTTGAATACCTCAGTATCGCTTTTTCAGACTACATACATACTAATATTGACTTGTATATATAGTTATATAATTATACACGAACTTGCAGGTCATATAGTACATCTTATCAGAAAGAAGTCTACTTTTAGCCACATTTGTTAAATATTAATTTTTGCACATAACTGCAAACTACATTGAAGTGATGTACTGGTAAATTTGTAATAATGATGTAATCCGAATGCAATGCAGGCATATGCCAATCTGAACTATTACAAGTTGATTACAAACTTACATCATTTTTGGTCTTTGATAATTTGACACAACAGGTGTAGAGAAACACATGTGCTACAACTAAGAACACTGAATGTTCAAAACATGTTAGAGAAAATAGTTGATGTATGCGTACATAGCAGCTATATGAATATAATGGATATATTTGAAGAGCATATGCATGCTTTTAGAAATATTAAGCACCTTCAATTTCTTTGTTTATATGAACATTATGAATGGTACATCAACCTTACAGGTTATCAAATGTCACTATTATGAAATCAGTGTTCAATATTAACTTATAATGTCTCACTTACACAATACAATAGTGTAATGGGTGCCTATCAAATGAGATTGTACACTAATGGAGCAACATACCTGAATGTATTAGGCAATGACCATGATGCATACACTGGTGTGCACTTACGCTGTTAGTTGATGACGAACATACACATTGGAACACACACGTTCTGTAGTTATACAAGTTATACATTGTATCTACATGGTTGTACAAGTACATGTGCACTACACATTTCCTCTTCCTGCTGATGACTCGAGATGGTTTGAGGGAATATTATTGGAATGCGTGATAAATAGTGTGCACATTTATGTGGAACCGGGATATACATATCCAGTTGAATCGGTTCTACTACCTAATTTTATGTTTATGTCAAACAAACTCATTTACTTGCATGGCTGTCATATTGAAAGTGTACAAACAATGTATTTATCCAGTTTTATTCCAGCTGAGCGTGCTCGTATTATTTACAGCTATCTAATGTTCTGTATTTTAGTATTTACTGTGTCATACCATGGAGTAATATGTGCTACAATTAATTCATTCATGCATGGTAGAAAAGGTATATATTTCTATATCAAATGTGCAAATTAGTACCTATAATATTGACAGTAATAATTATATTTATTTATTTTACTTAATGGTGTTTCCATGCCTGTCAACAGCTGCAAGTAATACTTATATGCATCAGAGATGTCAGGCGCGGATCTAGCACTGGGTTGTGGGGGTTGCAACCCTCCGGTTCAGCCACGGAGGTTACGCAAATATGAACTGATATGAAATTGTCATGATGGTATTCATGATGGACAAACATGTTCGATATATGTTTAAAAACGTGAACCATACACAATTAAACGATTGAATATGTATATGTATTGTGTTTGTTACTGTAGCTACTTTACATTGTATTCGCATGATTCATGATTGATCATAGAGCGTTGATCATTTACGGTGCCATGAAAAGTAAACGCGGGAAACATGTGCACGCAGCAGAAACAACAACAACAATAACCTGACTGCTCTAGATTTGCACGATGGAGCCTGTCGCGAAAAAGTTGCGACAGACCAGCATGAAATTATTTTTAACTGATAGGTATAGTCAAAATGTATAACTTATTTATGGCAATCTCCACAGACCGGTGCCCAATAATTTCCTTGCTCAAACTTGTCGGCGTCAAACACATAATAGGTGCTACCTATGTGACGGGCTTCAGCAGCTGTACATACATGGCTCATATTGGTGAGGGGGTGGACAGGGGGGTCAGTCTAGTCTCCCACCTCCCGCCCCTACCACCCATCTCCCGCCCCTACCTCCCACCTCCCGGCCCCCTGTCCTCCCACCTCCCACCCCTACCTCTCATCTCCAGCCCCCTACCTCCCACCTCCCGGCCCCCACTGTCCACCACCTGAGGCTGTCCTCATTGGTAGTATAACCCACTGAGTAGCCTACATGGCGCTGACCTGTGTACATGTAGCCTATCCTGTCAGCGGCGTGTCTGGCGACAGAAGTGACCCAGATTCCGCGTGTACATGTAATGCCGATCGTGTTTTAAAACATTCCCAAGGTCTGACCTTAGTGTACCCTGATATTGATTATCATTTAACAGACTTTGCATGTGTTCAATTACTTACTCCAATGTCTAATGATCGTTCATCATAATGATGGTTCATCATGTTCGTCAGTCTTTGAGAATCATTTCCAATGGAAATGGACAAGGTTCATCGCTGGTGTCGGGTGAAACCGAGGCTGTTGCTTTGCTGTTTGCTTATAGTTCACTGGAAGGTTTTGGTGACTGTACTGTAGCCGAATAACGCGGACCATTACGACCGTTTTTTTGTTGTTTTTTTTCTCTTTATTTTTGAGGTACGGGCGAATCGCATTATAATTGATATCGCGATACGCGATCACGATATAAAGGTGAGTTGCAGTGTATATACTACGGTACCGAGTGTCCGTTGACGTATAGTCAATGTCATTACATGTACTTATATTTTACGTCAGCTGATTACAGGTATGTGGTTTTGATAATCAGTTAACTTACAAAAGAATATCATCATAGCGGTACAAAATATAACAGTTAATTACCAGCTCGAGTCGGATTTTAAATCCCGTAAAACCCAGGAAAATGCATTTCAGGACATCTGTATTTCAATTTTTTTCCGGGGGGTGGGGGGTGGGGGGAGGGGGGGGGGGGGCATGCCCCCGGACCCCCCTAGCAAACTCGGTCCACTGCGTGCACCTCGACAATCCCCCCGTTCTCAGAAACCTAGATCCGCGCCTGGATGTTCATATTGAAATACACAACATAGTAATTATGGTAATTGTCTTGGCTGCATAAATATGAAATGGGCGTATAGAGAGATGAACAGATATGCTTTATGTATCTGAAATGTGTGTGGGTAGCTAATATACAGGTAGCTACGCGTTCATATGAACCTTTCATATGTATCTGGCGGCGTATAATGTAAGAAAAGTATTACATGCACAATTGCCATTGTAAATTCAGTGAGTGGGAAATAGTTAAACCTACTTTGTTTTAACATGCCATCATCTGCTGTAGACATTATGTAATCACAATACGGGCATCAAGCATATATTTGTGTCGCTGAAAAGTATTGTTTTGCTCTTTGACTGCTGAAGTCATGTGATAAACAAAATCTCCAACTCGTTTCCCTTTGATATGAGCTTTATGAAACTCGTCCGCAATGTTATGCATAAATTGTGCGTGACTCGTTTCGTAAATATCATATCAAATGGAAACTCGTTTCAGATCCTGTATTTATAATTCTGTAGTTTCACTTCATGTATCCTTGACCACGCGTACCCCTGTTCTACTTGACGGATCGTAACCAAATTCCATATGCATTTTTTATCGTCGCGAGAGGAATCGTTGCGTACTGACCACGGCTGAATAGATGTATATATCTTCAACACTCTTTCTGAAAATGTCATTTCACTGTCTGTATATGGGTGACGAAATCAAAATACAACATTGAATGCAATAATGGATACTTGGTTCGGGTACTTGCATGGGAGGTAAGTTGTTAATAGCCGATGAAATTCATTATACAGTGGAACCTCTCTACACCGGCCACCATGGGAGGTCCCCAGGGTGTCCAGCTTAGAGAGGTTCTACTGCAATTAAGCATTCCATGGATAATTTTTGTCATTTTCAATCATGAACAGTCATGAAAATGAAATGACAATGCAACCCATCTAACTTGAACACAATGGCGTCCCCTGGGTGTCCGGGTGTGAGAGGTTCCACTGTATTACCTGTGTATCAAACGGGTAGTATGTGACGTCGACGCTGCATGTAGACTTAAACATCGCACCAGGGGCGAATACGGCATGCCCATTGAAGTAGTACCTGACCGTCATCCAATCCGTATCTCCAATATCTTTAATATCCGTGTAGGGATTTCCCAGAATCAGAATCGGGTACCAGATATCCGCTATCTTGAACAACTGCGAGAATACACCTCCGTACAAAGCCGGGTTCCAGTAGATTTCCTCGTCAATCCATTGCATGTAAACGAGTCCAACTACGGAGAATTTCTCATCGACTTCGTCGAAGTCTTGTATGGCGACCAGGTCGAATGAGACGTTGATGTTCAATGGCTGAGACTGGTCCACGATCGGCCGATGCCGCCGATCGTAACCAGTCAGCATATCCGTCATTAACGTTTTCGCCTGGGTGAGTGTTTGGGATGAAGCGTATGAAATCGCCAAGAGCAGAACTGCCAAACACAAGACGAATCTGTTGATGGCATCCATGACTGGAATATTTACGTTGCACAGTCATATAGAAAATTCACTATACATTTACGAATACTATATCAACGTATATTGATAAAACAATTGACGAAGTTAGTTGAATATGGTGGGTATACAACAGCCTCATGGAGTTCGCCCACTTCTTTCCATGAGCCCTTCAATTACATTATATGTTTGTCGCATTACATGCCATCCACAATCCATCCATTCATATATTTGACACTTGAATATTTGAGCAGTTACACGGATCGTTAATTATTGTTTTATAACTGCTATGCGCTTCAGCTTTTTTCTTCAATGGGGTAGTTTCATGATCATGTGGATATGACGTCATCGGTTGTCAGCGAGGAGTCCCGGAGACCGCGTGATATCGATATTCGTCATCCATAAATTGAAGACTCGTGTATCTGCAATATTTGTAAACAAAATTAATTATGGATAGTTAATTGGTTAGCAAACTACCGATAAACCATTCCACCAAACACCCACTTTCCAACACAAAACGTTGTTTATAATAGCATAAGCATAGCATAGTCCATTATCACAGTATCAGTTGTCACACCATAAAAACGACATGCTATCGTTTAAGATTGACAAATTGTATGTAATACTGTGAAACCTCTCTAAACCGGACACCCTGGGACGTCCCCAGGGTGTCCGACGTAGAGAGGCTTCATTGTAAGTCAGGCATTTGATCATTCTGACCCATAGTTGTGTGATTATGCGATCACAAACAGACATTATCACCTGAGATAAATGACAGAGAAACTGATCAAAAATAAAATCACACATATTTTCTTGGTGTCCGGTTTAGAGAGATTTCACTGTAATAGCATATTTACAGCATAGTACAGTATCAGTTGTCACACCATAAAAATATGGAAGGTAATATCCGCCATCATTCTATGTGGCTTGATGCTTGCGTGCTGATGACATTACAACTTACATTCATGTTATTTCATTCGTCATTTGTATTTATTACATTTGAAATCTGCTTTTCGTAATTGTATTTGTCTTTCTTACATGTCCATTCTGCTGATTGCTTTGTTCATTCGTCTTATTTACATTACAATTATTGATACGTCCTTATTCGTGTCCCTGTTTTATTGCACTAAGCATTTGCAAAAGAAAGTAAGAACAAAGCACTTAGCACTTTGAATAAGGCCGAAAGCAGTAAGGACAAAGCCGCAGGAAGTAAGCATCAATACACAGTCTGAAAGCGGAAAGCCGCAAGCAGAAAGCATCAAGTCACAAGCCGAATGACGCAAGCAATATTGGTGATATAGTGCCTCATTATGAGGCCAGATGGCACTGCTGTCAATGTTAGGAATCCTCCGACGAATAAATAATAGTAGGAGATGTGATTGGCTGTTTGAGGCACACCTCCAATGCCGGTGTTGATGTAAGATTTCACCCACAAATTATCACAGTATAGGTTAGAAGACACCAAATAGTTTTACTATATACTGTAACAGAATCCCATCCAATAAGGCCAGTCTCTCCTACTTTCAATATTCGTATGGATGTTGTGGGACCTACTTGTACATGACCTGCAGCCGGTCTGTACTGGTTCTGCATAAATTAAACAATAGGTTTACTTACTCCTAAGAAAGAAAAATCCAACCTCGTCATGTCCCCCAATATTGTTCACATTTTGTTTTGGCCACGGAAACTCTGTTTACATCACATGACCAGCATGTTCCTCAAGTGAACCTGGGTAGTAATGGATCAAGATTTGCAAGCAAACTGTGTCAGTGACCTCAAAACACCCGCACTATTTTGTTTTATACCGGACTACTTTTATCCTCTTGACGATTTCGCACCATTTGTTATTCTCTAACCTATATTAACTAAATTGCATATGCATGTATGGTGTTTGTCTTACTAATGTGTTTTATACATACAGTAGCCTCATAATTAAATTACATATGTACGTAATTGAAAACAATCGCATTTTTATAGTAAGTTACACATATGGTAACTTACACAGGTTGACTGTCAAACTGGCCTGTTACCGATGCAAACCGTCCGGGATCAGACTAAGGTGGACCACCACCATTGATTTTCCCTAAAAAACTAACCCGCTACCACACATTTTGCTATTCTCTGCTACTTTCATTTTACTTATGGATCTTGTGAGACCTAATTTCCAATAACCTGCACCCATTCTGCTCTGGATCTTGACTAATTAAAATATAGATTTAATTATTGTTGAAGCTGGGGTCCCATCTAGTAGGTACAAACTTTTATTTATGGAACTTAAATAAGTGTATAATTGCAACTAGTCCATCATTTTTAAAAATTGCGAGTGCCAGCTACACAGATATAATTATTTAGTAATCTTTAATGTACTCATAGAGACTCGTGGTGGTATCAAGCTAGTTCCATATGCAAATGATGCAGTATTTTTAAATTATTTATATCAACTAAATGCTGAATAAATATTTTTATCGACATATCATAAAGTATGATATTGCACATCAAAAAATAAATAAATGGAATAAATAGTTGCTTCCGTTATCATTTTAAGGAAACCCGGTTATCGCCCATGATATCAAACTGGCATTTCGCGTTTGATATAAAAAGTATAATAATGTCAATTAGTACGTCTGGTAATGGTAATCATTTTGCCAGAAAAATGTCAGATTGAAAGAATAAAGAAAAACATGTCTCCCTATATTATAACCTAGCATGTACACTCTAGGTTTAAGGTTAGAAAAGGTGTGTTTTTAACACCAGTTTTCAGCATATTTGAAGCATTTAAAAGAAAACACTGAGCCTGTTTGTCACATGATGTAAACAGAGTTTCCGTGGCCAAATAATATAAACAATATTGGGGGACATGACGAGGTTGGTCCCACAACAACCATACGAATAGTGAAAGTAGGAAAGACTGGCTGGGATTCGGTTAAATTATACAGTAAAACCATTTGGTGTCTTTTAACCTAAACATGGCGCAACAGAAAAGGCGGCATCAATCTACATCAACACCGTTAGGGACATGGAACCAATTTAGAGAGCAACGCATTGTAGGACGAGTACCAGCATATTAAATCATTTTAGGGAGAACTATTTTAAGTTTTAGCAGCGCACCTGGCGTCATAATGATTGTTCCCAAATTACTGTTGCAATTGTTGTTGTCAAGGGGCGTGGCTTATCGAGGTAACAAAAACGCATGGCAAAACAGCGATACAATAATCAATAATGGAACTCCGGATGTCACTTAGAATGTAATCAAACGCATTAAAACAGTGCGAATGGATAAAGCATCAAGCCAAATGCACATGCAATTTAGACTACAACCAAGAAGATTTCAAATGTCACAAACACGAATGACGAATAAAATAACATGAAAGTAAGTTGTAATGGCACCAGTCAGCAAGCATCAAGCCACATAAAATTGTAATGAGACGGATATAACTTAGAATGTCATCAGAAAACAAGCATCAAGCCTAATATAATTATGGCGGATATTACCTTCCATATAAAACGACTTGCTATTGTTTAAAAGTGTCAAGTTAAATGCTATACAGGTCAATGTGTGTATGTCACAATAGGGCGTAGTTTGATTCAGGGGCCTATTTCATCAACATTGCAAAGTATACTTTAGTAGCAAAATATACTTTGAGGGAGAAATTTTCAATTTTATGATAAATTTATTAATTTTTATTATACTGAATTTATTACATTATCACAGCCAATTTGGCTGTGATAATGTAATAAATTTAGTATAATAATTCTGCATACTTTTAATCATGAAATATATGCATTGGTTAGTTCTATATGAAATAATGTATTTCAGGAAAAATAAATGATTACTCCCTCAAAGAATACTTTGCTAGTAAAGTATACTTTGCAATGTTGGTGAAATAGGCTACAGATTTGCTGCTTATAGATCCGCATGTAAATAGAGAATACCAGGCTAGTGTGTTTTGATATCAAGTTTATCACGCAAGGCGAGGAAACGCGTATTAATTCCGAGGCTTGTTGAGGAATTCCTACCGTTTCAGAGCCTAGTCTGATAAACTTGATATCGCCATTTAATAGCACAATATTTTATTTATCAGGTAACATTTTTGGCTACATAATTAGCAATGATGACGTTGTTTTCGTTGAAAAGGGCGCGGACTTGTTTCCGTGACGTCATTACACTGACGTCATTATGTAACGTCACGTGACGTCATCTGACCAATGTAACGTCAGTTTTCACTTCGCTACAGCAATATGTTATCAGTCAGTACGTATTCGGTCAATACAAAGCTAGTTACCTGATAAATTAGAATAGCACTGACTGAATGATGGACAGATTGATCGTTGTTTAATATCCGTTCAACAGCGAGGTCTTATACAAACGGTAATGCACCTGTATGTATGGGGAGAGCACTAATATTACAATAAAGAGTGAAGATACGGCTTCCTTATCCAATGCCAGGCACACTTACTACACCGGGTCATCTGGCCCCAGGTGTGACTCCCAGTAAGATTCGCCGTTAAGATATACATAGAGGATCTTATATGAGTGAAGGCTTGATAAGATATTTATTAAACCAATTTACTGATTTCACGAGAAACGAGGCTAATATAAAATAATCACAAATGTTAAGTTACATGTATTGCATAAGCACATCACCATATATTGAAGCACACAACGTGTTGTTTGTAATAAGCTAATTTGCATATCTAGTACACTACTAGTGTCATACGATTTTTATTACACTGTGTCAATACACTGCGAGTACCAATTATATGCAATAAATGAAATGTATTTTTCGTTAAGATAGACTTACGCATATCCTCCCATCGTCCCTTTAACACACACACCAAACGTCAGGTATTTGTAAGAACACCTTCCCAATGTTAGTATTACACCAAATCGAACTACAGTTAATAACATGGAATTACAACAATGGCCGACTATAGACAATACAACCAATTCAGGGTGTCGAACTGCGTCATGCTTTTAAAATATGTTTACATAACAGTTGGTTTCCTTAAATATCGTCATTATAGAATGATAGATTGTTATGATATATAGCGCATACAATGCGAAACTGTTTGTACATTATTCTACAATTGCTTTAAGCTCGTAGCTTTGTCGTTTGGACAAGAATCGGTTACCGTCAATTTAAAATACTGTAAAATGATTTCAAAGATTAAGTCATGTCGAATAACGTCGTTCGAAAACGTTCGGAAACCAGGTGATCCCAACCGTACAATAGATGTGAGACAAAACAAATAACCCACAAATAAAAGTGACATAATTTAGAGCAGGCTTGATTGGAATGACCCCGGACTCAATACAGTAGAACCCCTCTCTAAACCGGACAACAATAAACATATGTGATCATAGTTTTGATGGGATTCTTGGTAATTTATCTCAGGTGATAATGCCTGTGCGTTCACATAGCACACAACTATGGCTCAGAATAATCAAATGCCTGATTTACTATGAAACCTAGGGACCTCTCAGGGTGTCCGGTTTAGCGAGGTCCCACTGTATTATGTTCGTACACTCAAGTGCAGCACGAATTCTCCAACACTACATGAAAACTATAGCTAAAACACAATGCCAACGATTTTGGTAGAACAGAAGGAAATACCACAGTGATAATTACTAGCATTTCATTAATATAATTATATCCATTCACTATTTGCAAACACAAATAACAATACGTATCCGATTACATCGTTGTGGAAGCATATTGCAAGCCATATTGGTCGGATGACGTCACGTGACGTTACCGAATGACGTCAGTGTAATGACGCAACGTAAACAAGTCCGCGTTCTGTCCATATAATACGACGTCATCTAATGTAATTTTCGAGCATAAAACGTTACCTGATAAATAGAATACCAGGCTAGTGTATTTTGATATCAAGTTTATCAGGCAAGGCTCGGAAATTGTAGAAATTCCTCGGCAACCCTCGGAATTCCTACGCGTTTCCTAGCCTTGCCTGATAAACTTAATATCAAAAGATACTAGGCCAGGGCCCGGTTGCTCAAAAACATCCGTTAGCTTAACGGACTGTTAAATCCTTAACTGAATGGTTAAAATCTCTGTTTTAACAGAGATTTTAACCATTCAGTTAAGGATTTAACAGTCCGTTAAGCTAACTGATGTTTTGAGCAACCGGGCCCTGGTATTCTCTATATTGTTTTGCAAACACAAATAACAATACGTATCTGATTAACTCGTTGTGGAAGCATATTGCAAGCCGATCAGCAATACAGATACAAAGAGACATAGTTGTGGCCGAGTGACTGGAGAAATGGGGCGTATGACATTTGTGACCAGTGTAGCTCCTGATCAAATGAGACCCTCCTGAAGAATGATAACGATCTACATTGCTTGTTAGAAGCATGACGGACGGGTGTTTCAATGATGGAATAACGATCAGTGCAGATCCTGATCAGACTGTGCGGATGCACAGGCTGATCTGGATCTACACCAGTCGCAAAATCTGTTAAGTCGCATTCCGCCAGTCGCAGTCACTTCTTAATTATATAAATATTCCAGTGTTGTAATTAAACAAGTTAGATTTGAACAAGATATAACACTATTGTCTGACGCGTCGGTTGTTAAATGTACATAATGACGTTAATAAAGTTAACACTAAGTGCAGGTCCAGTTCATTATCAATGTACACGCTATCGATTTACGATTTAATATTTTCTGCTTATGGTGGCGAACAGCGTAGACGCTGATCAGTATAGGCTAATGAGGACACGCCTAGACCATTGTTATTCATTCTCCAATCGTCCAGCTTGTAGAACACTTCATCCAATCCGATATACAATGCAATATTAATTCCATATTATTCCTTTAAATTACCACTCATCCAGATCTATAACTCACTCGCTAATACGAGCGGAAGAGTGGATTTGACGAGGTCTGGGCCGGGACTGGTGACGTTTTTGGAAGTCTAGTACCTGTGGCCTGTGTCATTAAACTTCGTACGACTAAGAAGTCAGTAAGTGCGAACTTGACAGTTACAATAAAATTGATCTGTTTGAAGTCTAGTACCTGTGGCCCGTTTCATTAAACTTCGTACGACTAAGAAGTCAGTAAGTGCGAACTTGACAGTTACAATAAAATTGATCTGTTTGAAGTCTAGTACCTGTGGCCCGTTTCATTAAACTTCGTACGACTAAGAAGTCAGTAAGTGCGAACTTGAAAGTTACAATAAAATTGATCTGTTGGAAGTCTAGTACCTGTGGCCCGTTTCACAAAACTTCGTACGATTAAGAAGTCAGTAAGTGCGAACTTACAATAAAGATTTATCTGACAGCGGATGGCAATTCGTTCATGAAGGGGCTCACATTTAATTATATGTACATTTACGTAGAAAACGGTATCATTCCGGAACTAGGATCATATGAGAGACAAATTAATTGGGGGCCGTTTCACTAAACTTCGTACGACTAAAATAAAATATGCATAAGTGCAAATTTAGGACCGTCTGGAAATTTCTGTGAAATGTACAGAGTATCTTAATTTTGCACTTACGAACATTTTAGTTGTACCAAGTTTAGTGAAACGCACCCCTGGTTTGTAACTGCGAATGCATCAACGTTTCTTATGGCATTTGTGCTAGCACCTGTTTTGGCCACAGGTATTTGAACAAATGGTCAGTATGTTGGTGTCATATATGGGTATTTGGGTGGATCGTGTGTAGATTTGGGTGGATTTCGTTGTTTTTGGATAATTTACATAGTACTGTGCAACTATAATACAATCATTACACACGATATAAATCGTCAATTATGTACACAATCACCTTTAATTACCGTACCTATACGAGTAATTCGCGGGAGCTGACGTAAATTGTATATTGGTCAC